>CM045496.1:72096178-72381648 GCA_024704745.1 Rosa lucieae | reverse complement strand
ATCATGACAATGGGCCATTAATTCTTAACATATATAGAGAGGATTTTTTTTTTTTTTTGGGTAAAAGGTAGTACTGAAATTTCATTAAGATGAAATAGAGTTACATTCTTTCATGACTAGATCATGAATACAAGCAGGAGGTAAGAGCTAGCTCCCATGTTTCACGATGAGGTGCTTCATAAGCATAACTAGCTATTTTGTGTGCAATATACTATTGCACGACGTGGGTGCAAATAAGAGTTTCACACCTTGCAAGGAACAAATTTTGGTTCTACTGTCTAGAACCATATTATTAAGTTCAGAGAGATCTTCAGCATCATTGTTAATACATTGGACTGCTAAGAGACAGTCCGTTTCCACTTCCACCTGCTGCAGTTGCAAATGTTCAACATATTTCAGTCCTTCCATAATGGCACATAGCTCAAGTTGCTGTGCAGAATTTGCATGAAGCACAGGTTCTACAAAAGCAGTAAGAAACCTACCATGTGAGTCTCTAAGCACTCCTCCTGTTGGCGTGAGTCATGCCATGTAATTAGGATTGTGAATTTTGTGTTTTATTAGGATTATTCTGTTGTAATTAGTTTCCTAATTGGTCTTGTAATTAGTTTCCTAATAGGTCTTGATGTATCTTGTATATATACTCCATTCTTGGAGAAGGTAAATAATATCAGAAAATTTTCAATCTCTTATTCCTTTGTTCTGTTTGACTTGGTATCAAAGCCGAGATCCATTCGGACTCAGTTTGTTCTTTCCGCTGCGAATATAGGGTTCTTTTGATTCAGTCCTTTTTGATTTGGTTGAATTGGTTCTTTTGGTCGGTTGATTCTCTTGCCTTGGTTCTTCTTGTCAAATTTGTTCTTTTGCTTCTGCAAGTTGTGAATTGGTCCTTTGATTCTACAAGTTGATTTCATCCTTTGTCCATCAGTTCATCCTTTTTTGTTCTTGTGTCCGTCCATATCCGTCCTGATTCTTTGGTATTCTTTTTGTTACAATTTGTAGGGTCTAAAAAAAAAAAAAGATGGTGGATTTGACTCTTACCGACGGGAATACTGGAGGATCTCAGAATGGAGGGGTGAACTCTGTGGCCCGTGAGGTTGTGATTGTTCAGAATGTGACAGATTATTCAAGTTTTGGTGTAAAGCTTGATGGCACCAATTATCAGTTATGGCATAGGCTTATGAAGATCCATATTCAGGGGATTGGAAAGTGGAGTTATGTTACCGGTAGTGCAGCAAGACCTGTTGCAGGACCAAAAGCCGATGAATGGGATACGACAAATACTAATGTGATGGGAATTCTTCTCAAGGCTATGACTCCGGAGGTAATGAGACTATTTGCTAACTATGATTCTCCCAAAGCAATTTGGGATTCTGTTGCTGCTACATATTATGATGAGAGTGACTTTGCTCGTGTTCATGAATTGAATGTCAAAGCTTTCAAAATAACTCAGAGTGGACAGCCTGTTGCAACCTTTTATGCGAATTTGAAGACAATTTGGCAGGAGCTTGATCAGAGAAACCCTAATCCTATGACTTTGTGAAGTTGATATTAATTCCTATCGGACTGAGCAGGACAAGATGCGTGTCCATATTTTTCTTGCTGGCCTGGACCCTCACTTTGAAGGGGCAAAGAATGAGTTATTGCGTCTTGCAACTCCACCTACATTGGAACAAGCTTTTGCCTATATTCGAAGAGATGAAGGTAATAAGGCTTCCACTCAGAACCTTCATACTGAAATTTCTGGTTTAGCAATCCATGCTACATCTACACCTCCACCTCAACCTCAAATTGGGAATTCTACCCTAGTTCCATCTCAGAGTCAGTATCAGCCGCGGAATCAGGGATATCAGCAGAACCAGAATTATAATCAAATGGCTTGCAACTACTGCAAGGAAGTTGGCCATTTCAAGAATCAATATCCTAAGCTACGAAGGTTTAATTACAACAACTCTGGTTGGAGAGGAGGCAATAATACTGGAGGATGTGAAGGATGTGGTGGTGGTCAAAGAGGCAAAGCGGCAGTCCAATTGGTGCCAGAACCTGACTTCTACGGCATTGCAGGGCAAGATCCCTCACAGGGTAATGTTTCCTTGACTAAGGGAACTCGAGGTAAAATTGGTGTTGCTTTACATGTTTCTAACTTTACTGGTAGTGATACATGGATAATTGATTCTGGTGCATCTGACCATATGACCTATGATAAGTCCTTCTTTATGTCTATGTCATCCCCTTCTATATCCCATGTTTCTAATGCGAATGGTGCGTCTTTTCCAGTCTTAGGTATTGGGTCTGTTCAGGTTACACCATCCATTGTATTGCATGATGTACTTTATGTACCCTCATTGTCTCATCATCTTTTTGTCTGTATCCCAGTTGGGGTCACAAAATAAATGCTCTATAACTTTTTATCCAATGTATGTTATTTTTCAGAATTTGTGCACCAGGGTGATCATTGGCAAGGGAGACCTGAGGGGGAGACTGTTTCACTTGGATTGCATGTACGCAGAGCCAACACAAGCACCGGAACAACCTTTAGCCCTGACATTGAATTCTGATAGATTAAGTGAGCTATGGTTGTGGCATAGGCGTTTGGGTCATCCGTCTTTTGGAGTTATGAAGAAGTCCATGCCTTCATTGTTTCTGGGAGTTAGTGAGTCTAGCCTGCATTGTGAAACTTGTGCTTTGGCTAAGAGTCATAGGTCTAGTTATCCTTCGAGTTTTCATTTAGTACTATGCCTTTTGAGTTAATTCATTCAGATGTATGGGGTCCTTCTAAACATTCTACCCTTTCTGGAATGCGATTTTTGTGTTATTCATTGAGACTTTACTCGATTATCCTGGGTGGTTTTACTTAAGTCCAAAGATTCTGTTTTCTCTGCTTTACAGCATTCCATAAGCTTGTTCGTACTCAATATGATGCTCATGTTAAGGTCTTTTGTTCTGATAATGGGGGTGAGTTTGTCAATCATTCTTTTCATGAATATTTCCAACACCATGGCATCATACATCAAACTTCATGCCCACAGACACCTGAGCAAAATGGGGTGTCTGAACGGAAAAATCATCATCTTCTGGACATGGCTCGGTCTCTTCTACTTAGTGCTAACATGCCTAAGTATCTCTGGGGAGAGGCCGTATTATGTGCTTCTCATCTAATCAATCGTCTTCCGTCTGCCCCTCTTCAAGGTTGTGTCCCACTTGAGGTCCTGTCTAACTATGTTTCTATTCCATCTTCTAATACTCTTCCTGCTCGTGTCTTTAGTTGTATTGCTTATGTTCATCTATATAAGAATCAGAGGTCAAAGTTGGATGCTAGAGCCCTTAAGTGTGTGTTTGTGGGGTATGGTTCTCATCAGAAAGGTTACAAATGTTAACATCCTCAATCCCAGAAGTTTTATGTCACCATGGATGTTACGTTCAGTGAAGATGCATGTTATTTTTTGCCTCCTGTGACTCCTTGTCAAGGGGAGAAGTCTTGTTATTATGAAGATTTGTTTAGTGGGCAAGATGGGAGACTAGCATCCGAGTTCTCAAGGCTGGAGTGTTTTGGAACAGAACTTGAAAAAGAGGACAGCAGCCTACCAAATGGAGAAAAGAATTTGGGTAGTCAGCTACTAACCAGTCTACCGGATCAGTCTGACCGGTCGGTTGAAGAGGAAGTTTCTAATTCTATTTCCGATGAAATTCCTGATGTCACCAATGCCGTTTTGAACAGTTCTTCTGTCTCTCCCTCTTCTTCAGTGGTCTCGCCTGCTCAATCATCACCCGAGGTATGTTCTAATCCTTCTTTATCTAATACTCCTTCTGTGTCAACTAGTGTTCCTTCTTCTGTGTCAGATATTGTTCCCACAAAAACTCTGCCTAGTCGTTCCACCCATGGTCAACCCCCGAAGCACTATGAACCTACTCTAAATGCCAAAGCTAAATACCCCGTTGCTGATTATGTGTCGACCCATAGGCTGTCTAAACCGTATCTAGCCTTTGTGAATCAATTATCTTCTGTGTCTCTCCCTAGTAGACCTGTAAATGGACCGGATTTTGATCCGGACCCGCTCCAAATCCGTGGCTATTGGACTGGTTTGGATCGAAAATTTTGATCCGTTGATCCGTTAATGATCCGAATCCGTTAACCCGTTTATTTAACGGATCAAATACGGATTTAGGTCGATCCGATCCGTTAATGACCCGACCCGTTTTCGTAATAATAGAATATTATTTTTTATTAATATATTATTATTTTAAAAAAAATATAAAATATAAAATATGAAGAATTTCTAATACAAATTTTTTGCAGAAATCTAAGGAACAGTCCATCACCCAAGATTCCAAGAAGCATTAAGAATTTTTATAATGTAATTCTACTTTTGATGATACTTTTCATGTTGTTTTAATATTTTATTAATATCTTATGAGGCATCATGATATAAATTTAATATTACTATTTAAAATTTTAAAATATTTGAAATAATAAACGGGTCAGATTAATGGATCGGGTATCCGTTAATCCGGCGGATAAGGATTTGGATCGAGCTATCAATGATCCGCCGGGTTAACGGAGCGGGTTTGGATCAAATTTTTTTTTAAGTAAACGGGTTTGGATTTAGGTCGATCCGATCCAAATCCGATCCATTTACAGGTCTACTCCCTAATAAAGTGCAGTCATATCCACATCTCGACCGCTCCGTTTTTAGGTACTTATGTATAGATTATCTTTGCAAAATTTCAGCCAAATTAATGGTCTTTAAGGTATCTAACTCACTTAAACCAATGGACGAACTGAATCTGTCAAACCTGAACCGTACTAGCTTTAAGTCAGTTATCAATGCCTTAATGACCATCAATTTGGCAGAAATTTTAAAGAGATGATCTATACATTAGTATCTAAAAGCTGAACGGTCGAGAAGTGGATATGAGACCGAAAAGTGACCCTAAAGTCCAATCTCGCACTTTAATTTCAGAGCGAGGTCTCGCTCTGGATAGGATCTGTATATATATATATATATATATATATATATAATCATCTCAGGTGCGGATATCCGCACCTAAGAAAAAAGGTGCGGATTTCCATTTTTTCCCCACTTTTCGATCACATTTTCACATCTTAGCCGTTCAGTTTTTAGGTCCGAATGTATAGATCATCTCTACAAAATTTCAACCAAATTGGTGATCGTTAAGGCATCCAAAACTGCAATTTACACGAACGGACCGAATCTGCCTAACCGGAACCGTTCGTGTACATTGTTGTAAATTGCAGTTTTGGATGCCTTAACGATCACCATTTGGCTGAAATTTTGCAGAGGTGATCTATACATTAGGACCTAAAAACTGAACGGTTAAGATGTGAAAATATGATCGGAAAGTGGGTCAAAACTGGAAATCCGCACCAATGAAAAACTGCGGACGTCCGCAGTGGAGAAGGCCTGTATATATATATATATATATATATATATATTCTTTTTTCTTCCATTTTATTCAAAGCTCTCTATTTCTCTAAACTTTTTCATTTTTGATCGGGCTCCCAACATCCTATTTCTTGTCAACATTAATCATGGTTTACACGCCGACTAATTCGTCTTCTTGTCAAAAACTCCGATTTGCTCCACTTTTGTATCATTTTCTCTCGTTTCCGCAACTCCGCTTATTTCTTACACAATAAATAAAAATAAATTAATTACATAATAATTGACTCGAGAATTAGCTTAATTCTTGTATTTTAGATATAATTACACGTATAAAAATATGTGTAATTACTCACCTGTCCGCTCCGTGTGGTGGGCAGGTAGCTACTGAAGCACACTCGAATTTGAACTCTCTTCAATATTGTAGAAGGGGGAAGAAGGGAAAGAGGAAACGAGAGGAGATGGAGATATCAAAGAGGTTTTGATCTGGGTTCTGTTGACGGGAGGAAAGAAGATGCAGAGGAGAGAAAGGAAAAGAAGATGAAGAGGAAGAGCCTTCAGCAATTAGATACGCTCTGATCGAAATTCCAAGGTACGGTTTTAGATTGAATATGTCAATTGCATGATAGAGTTGGCATGTCAATCAATCCGACATTAACATTCATATGGGGCTTTGTCTATTTTGGAGACGATTAAAATCTTGATTCATGATCAAAAATATTGTGTTAGGTGTTTTGATAGTGGTGATGTGAAACTGATCAGGAATACAAGTCATTTTGGAGATAGGTATGGGCATTGTCTGTTTTGGAGACTATCAAAGTGTTCATACGAGGAATGATACAAAAATTACAGGTACCTGATATCAAAATCATGTAGCAATTCAGTGGATGTTTGGTACATGTAGTTTAAAAGATCAAAGTTTGGTGAGAAGACACCGAACTAATTATTATTGATCACTTGCTTGCATTTCATTGAAAAATATACAACAATTTTTATATTTGATGTGGCTAAAGCTCTCAATTCTCAACTATGATTGCCACTGAAAAACTGGAAGAATGGGATACATAACCTAGCTACTTAGCATTATGATTTAAGTTACTTACAGATCATTTTCAAACTATAGGATACCCAGTATACCATTCCATGTATACGTTGTATAGATGGAAAAATTTGATGATCCTTTCTTTCATAGACATGTTGCAGGTCTGCTTTATTCTTTTCTGCTTCAGTCTCCAGTGAAATTCTTATAATTCACTAAATAAAATTTCCAAACACTATGAAGTTACACTCTCAATGACAAAATTCAAGTTTCTCAACTGATTGTGTTTATGATGATAACAGCGGCAAGTTTATGGGGTTTGATAGCTCTTTGGCTAGCAAATGCAGAGTTTTTGCCTTTTGATTATACATCCTATGTGGTGGAGCTACATATAACTATCTTTCAGGTAACCACTGCATGCAATACTGAAATAATTAAATGTGTTGGTTACATTCAGTCAACCTGAATATAGTTCTATAATATCGAATCCTTGATTGACAAAAATACATGAAGGAATTGGAAGTCTAGATCTCGGATAAGAACATAAACCTAACTCCTCTGTTCAAGTCCATCGAGGAGCTCAAAACTCAAAAAAGCAACCACAATAACCAACAACTAGAGAAAGGTATCAATCCTGTTTCCTAAGAATCTTAATTAACACTTAATTTCACGAATGTTTTAATTTGGAATCTTAACTGTACAGGAAATAGAACAAAACAAAGGTTGGCCTTCAAAATGGAAGAAAGATCATTATCATTCTTCTTCTTAAGAAAGCCAAGAATAAAGATATGATTTTCATTATCATTCTTTCTGTTTTGGTACAATAATGAACGTTGTAGGGGTTTGGGTACAATAATGAACATTGTAGGTCCAGAATTTGATTGAAAGGTGTCTGCAGTTGTATATGAACAGAGATGAAGTTGTCAATATCCTCTTAAATTGTGATACGATTGAGCCTGAGTTTACAAACTTTGGTACGGCACTATACTACCCCACATAATTTACATTGAATAAGAATAAAACCTAATCGATGCCTTTGATGTAACATCTTTACTCTTATTTATTGTTCTAATGATGAAGAGGAGCTTTTCAAATCAGTGCCGAGCTAGCAAGAAACAAAAGAGGTAAGCAACATACTAAAAATAAGTACATATACATATATATTTTTTATGTATACTAAACAATGTTATTCCTACTCTTTAGTGCTTTAAAATACCAGTTCACATGAAGATAGCGAAGGCACCTCAAAATACAACAATCCCATGCCAAGCAAGATTAACAATCCAAGGATCATCTTTGCAACAATGAAAATAGAAGACTGATCAAGCCATGAAGATATCTTTTTGCATCCTACGTGGCAGTGTGTTGAATCACATCAACCATTTAAACAATGGTTTGTACACTTTTGAACAATGTAAGTGGAAGACTAATGAAGGCATGAAGAAATTTTTTGTTCCCAGCCTGGCAATCTTTTGTAATGCAATCACATCAACCATTCTTTGATGGGATAATGGTTTGTATATATGTTGAATACACAATGCAGCTCCTAGAACAAGGTTGACACAATAATGCAACTCAACTTAAAAACAATTCTGAACTACTTCATTTCGCATATCTCTCATTTCATTTAGTCATGGGTTAATTATTCTTTGTTAGTCAAACCACTGAACACTACAACTTTTTGCCCCGCAGCATCGCGTGGGATCTTTTCTAGTATACACTATATGCTAATTAATATAGCAATACACCGATCAAAGATACATGGTGCTCTGGGAGTTCAATGAACTATTGGTATGATATTATGACTGATCAAATCTGGAGACCCATTAATTACGGTTTTGGCATTCAATTCCTGTTGTAGTTTCTTGGTTTCTTATATTATATGTGGAAGTTAAAACTTAGAGCACAAAGATGGAGAAAAAGAAATGAGAGAAGAGAGAAAGAAAGCAGGCCAACCGGAAACTGATGAAGACGGCCCTGCTTGTTTTGTGGAGATTATTGTATGCACCGACAGTGCAAGTGCACTGACAGTTATTTTAATCTCTAAAAAAATAACAGCCACTCGTCTAATCTAGTCCTTTATATATTTTAATATCAAAAAAATTACATACATTCATTTTACAAGTACCTATGCACTGACAGTGCATGGAATACACTCCCCTGTTATTGAATGCCCGCGGCGTAATGAATAACTACTATTGAATGGTGTTAGTCAAAGTTCATAAAGACCATTAAATGCAGGCGTTAAAATGATTCAGGATATTTAAAAGCCACATAAATTAAATGCATGGCTATGAGTTTTAAGTCCCAAGTTAGCAGTTACGGCATTCAAATGCATGTAACAGCACATGGATTCTCAAATGATAGCTATTGAATGCCTACAACGTAATGAATGGCCGCAATTGAATGTGTTAGTCAAGTTCACAAAGGCCATTATCTGCAGGCGTTAAAATGATTCAGGATATTTAAAAGCCGCAAAAATTAAATGCGCGGGTATGAGTTTTTAGTCCCAAGTTAGCAGTTATTGCATTCAAATGCATGTAACTGCGCATTGACTCTCAACTTTGAATTCATCCAATTAATACGGTCTCGATTGATACTTACAACCAAGATTGTATCTTTTCCTTTAGGTATCTTTGTTAGTGGTCTTGAACCAAACGCTCAGCGCGATTACTACAATTTTGATCTCAATACATTTCAACACAACTACCAGTCTTTAGGTGTTTTATCTCATCACTTTTCTTTACTGGTATTCATTTATCTTTCCAGCACTTTAACTTATCGTTGTTTACCATTCTGTTATTTATCTTATTGCTTTTATCTTTCTGCTTGTTATTCCAGCACTTTTACGTTCACGTTCTTTATCTTGCCTGCACTTTCTTTTATGCTACTTTTTTTTTGTTGTTTACTTTACTTTATTTATTTAATGCAAATATTAGGAAAATTATAAAAAACAATTATCACCTTACTTTCACATCAATCACCGAGTTACACAGCACGAAGACTGCGGCTTAATCATGAGAGGAAAATAATGAGAGGAGGTTGTTTCTATGCAATTATAACAAGGATTAAAGAGAAAAGAAACCAGAAAATTACACTTAAATATGAGACTGCATGTAACGCCCCAAGCTGCACCTCACCAGCTTAAGCTCATCACAGTGCCGCGAGCCTCTAAAACATAAACCGAACGCTCGATTTACATTCTAGAGAACCGCTAGGCATTTTGTTTGAAAACTGTTTGTATAAACACAGCTGAAGCTACAAATATTTTTTTAGGTGAAAAATCTTTGAGTTGCTAAATTTTTTTTCATTCGTCTAGAACTTGAAATGAATTCTCACACACGAGGTACGAACTTCAAGGAAATGAGAACTCAACCAAAATTGACACAGGGCTAACTATCAACAAGTTTCGAAATACGAAGTTCGAGAAATAGAATTCAGAACAAGGTCTAAACGACAAAATTTACCGACCTTGTTCCGCACACCCAGCTCCGTCCGCTATTTTCCCGTCACCAGTGCACAAAACCTGCATCCACACTGTTGTAGGGGTGAGCTTTCGTCCTCGCTGCTCTTACAGGAACTCTACCACGACTAGGTTTGAAACCACTAAATATATATTTGGGATCCCAGTATTAAAAATGCTTAAACCAAATATTTTAAAAGAAACGACAAACTTTAAGGTTTTTCAACTTGAAAACTGATGCATGATGCTTAAATAAATACGGCGCAAAATCCAAATATTACCTGATGGCCGGTCCCATAGACCCACTACACGACCTTACCTCAAATTAATTTATCACCAGGTAAGCGTAGCGAGAGCGTCCGCTACCTAGCTACACACACGGATCGGGTCGTCATTACAATCGCTCACCATCCGACCTGTGTAACTAACCCTCCGGAGGTTTTGGGGATCGAACCCAAGGAAGTCAGAGCCACCCTTCGCTCTCAAGCCATCACATTTCTCACATGGTTTGGTTAGTATGCATTGCATTTGAACATGACCAAACCATACCCACTAACATGCATCATTTAATAACAATATAAGAAAATCACTAACCGAGGAGAGTCCTGAATCCCTACCTGGATTCCGATGCTTTCTCTCACGTACTCCGAGAGTCGCGAACCTTCTGTTCCTCGGGTAACTGGAGTCCTAGATTCCGACATAATAATCGTTAATAATTTGTTAAACACTTATCTACAATCTCGACGATCATCTAGTCGTCCTACCAACCTTTCCTGGTTTGACCAGGATTGACCAAAGTTTGACCAAGTTGACCAATCACAAAAGTAACCATTTTGACTTCCTTTCATTTTTTATTTAAGTGTGCCCAAAACTGCTAAGGGCACCCATTAACTCCGGATTCTTACCGGAAACAGTACTTATGCCATTTTCTTCAAATCCCGGGTTGGGCATTTCCTTAATAATACCCATCTCTTTTTTATTTGTTACATGTGGTGTCTTCCCGGACAAATTTCTTAAGTAGTTACAAGAACAACCTCACCATTCAAAACTAACACAGGCAATGATTAAATCTATAGTTCAATCCCAGCAACCATCACAGCATGTACTTGGTCCAAAATCACAATCACAATATCATTCAATTCCCCGCCAACACATAAGTATAAACCAATTCTAAATCAAACATCCAATTCAACTCCCATCCAACCATTCTGAAATAATTCACCAAAAGCACAGTTTCACCCCCAAGAACTCGAATTTTACCTTTAACAATTTAGAGTAGCTTAATCTGAGCTAACAGACATCGTGAGCAAGCAAACTTGCAGCCACTGTGCTTGATGAATTTCGAATAGAGGGCAGAGCGCATCCCATTCCTCTCCTTCAGTCCGAAGTGCAGCAAGGACCCTAGCATTATTGGACGCCAAAATTAGCTTCCCCGAACCTCAAATGGTGCTCCAAGACATAGGAAATAAACCTAGAAGCTTGAAATCGTTGCCATGATCTGGGGTCTCAGAGGAGGCCAATGGCATCCAAAACATCAATCCGTCAAAACCCAACCAAAATCGAAAAATAAATATACCCATACGTAGAGCTCACCAAGAGGATTACATTTCATACCTTAGACGACCTAAACAATGCCGGAGTAACCGGCAAAGCCGAGGAACACCGAAAAAGCTTTAAGCTTCCAAGCTTCGAATCTCTCTTCACGGTCGGTGCATGGACTATCCGTGGCAAGAGCCACGTCGGCGTCGTCCAGAAGAAGCAAACGATGGTGGTTCGCCGCCGTGAAATGACCGGAAACGGAAGTTCCAGTCGGGTCGTCGTTTTCGGGTCACTGGTCTCCTTCATGGGTCGAGAGGCCTGGTTTCTTCTCGATTCTTCTGAATCGTTTGTTCTGATCAAAGGCTATTTATAGCCAAACCCAACTTAAATCTGAGGGCTGAGATTAAGCGGTGGAGAATTGGAGGGCTGAGATAGCTCCACGTGATTTCTTGTTTTCCTTTAATAAGTTCTTTATTCCAAAACTTCCAAAATCCATAAAAATTAGCTCAGGTATTCGAAAAATTGTCCGAAAATTCTCACGAACTCGTCATGTTGTTTATTTTATTATCCAGCTCTTAGATTGAGGATTTCACTTTATGAAAATTTCTGAAAAATTCCTCGAGCATCTTGACATTTATCGAGATCGTTGAATAATTTCGCATACGATCTCCATTAAGCTCGGTACATTTTTTATGGGGCTCACACTGCATATGATCAGCACAGTGCTTGCACATATTGAATTGAAATTTGGATTGCAATTTTCCAGAGAAACATGGTTACAATTAAGATACAACATGCCATAGAAATATTATTCCCATCACTCACTAAATTAAAATGGTCATTTGAAACCATCACCAAGGCAATTTATTCTGACAAGATAATGCGGAAATGAAAAAGATTTCAAGAGGGTGTTGCCTAGTTCTTCTGGATTTCAAAGTAGTAACTAGCATCCAAATAGCATTTTCCATCATCATCCAGATACTGAAACAAGAAGAAAACCAATGTTAATGAAAAAAAGCGAAGCTAGCCTTTTGTTTTTTGGGTATAAGTAACTAACAAAAGCTCTTTGATTAGGTAGGTCTAATAAATATCCTTACTTTTGTTTTCACAAAATACCTACCCCTTGCAAACATGCCTGAAGGGGTAGTTTCTTCTTCAGTTTCATACGTATAAGGATCTGGTCGAGGACTAAAGGTTCCAAGCGTTCTTTTTGAAATGTGCACTGTCCAAATATCAGGGAAGGAATATTAGTTTGCGTAGAATATACTTATATGAGTGAATGTCAGTTTAAATATTTCACCTTTGACACCAGTCTTCCAGACTGAGGCGGTGGACATGAGCCCTGAGACAATGTTTTTTGAGACAGTGAATGTGAATTTGGTCCGGAACTTGCTTCCTCCTTTGAGTGTGAAAAGATTGCTCTTTGGTTTGTTGGTGAATGGAATCGACAACACAAGTTCAGGCTGCTCCTGGAACATCAGTGTCATACTTAAAATCCGCACTTCTGCGTCTTTACTCTCTGCATGCTCATTAGTTTCAAACATCAATGGTGGTCACTAACTAGCATTGTTAAATATCAATACATTTTGAAGTTAATTACAAGTCTAACATTAAGTATATCTACCTCCAACAGCTAGTGCAGAGAGATTAACATTCCCAGGAAGTTGCTGCTTCCATTTCCTCAAGCTCTTATCATCCTTGGAAGAATAGATCATGTCAACAACATCAATAAATGAAATTGAAAACTGAAAATTTATCAAGTAAAAAGGCCACTTACTTTATCCTTCTCAAGCTGCTCCTTGAAAGAAAACTTAGGGCCAAGAACCAATTCTTTGTCACATTTGAATGTGGCAAGCTCATCCTCTTCATCTGGATCAACCTCATGTTTAAGCTCATCATTTTCATCACGTTGATGCAGGCTTGGTTCACCACCTGCATCCTTGTTGTTGTTCTTATCATTCTTAAACTCCACTTCCTGAACTTGAGAACTGAAACCAACATCTTTGGTTACAGACATAGCTTCCATGGCAGCCGATATATTCACCAAGAGAAAGAAAATGTATGAGGGTTGAAGGAAACTAAAGATGAAGAAGGCAAGACTAGGTTGGTTATGTAGCCTTTTTCCAACTTGTACTAAATTTAGAGGCTATTTGCAAGATTTGGATGCTTCACTAGTTTTTTATCTGTGTTGGTAAGAGATGGAGGTTCACAAATTGAGAAAGAGAACTATGGTTTATGTTGGAGTGTGGAAGATATGAAGAGGTTGTGCAACAAATGGAAGCCAGTCAAGGGTATATATATGAAACAGATTTGTAATAGTACTAACCACTAAATTTTGAGAGGTGACTAGCTTGTTAATTGAGGTAATAATTGCTAAAATGCTAGCTGACATATCAACTGTATTTCCCCTTTCTACTACCGTGTTCCCTCACAAGTCATAAACCCTCCCCAGGAGTAGTTACATTGGTCAATTTGTAGTTTAGTACAAATTAAATAAAGCAACAAGGAGAATAAAAAAATACATCAAAATCACAGAGTTGTATAGTTTAGGACCTTTAGGGTGAAGTAAGATGGTAAGCCACACTTATTAAGATGGTGTGGTGGTAAAGCCATTTTGCTTCTAACTTCTTACTTAAGTTCTTGAGAAGTAAAAAATGGTGACGAGAAGTCAAAAATGGTGGCTTACTTCTTGCTTAAGTTCTTGAGAAGTTAAAAATGGTGGCTGTTTTTCAGCATATGGTAGTTGTAATGCTACAAATACAGCTCACCTATAGCTAAGATTCTTAGGCTTTAAGAGGCTAGTTGTAACCACCTCTATCTAGTATAAATTGAGAACCTATGTTATAGAGTGGGGATTACATGTTGTGAGTAAAAACATAGAGAAAGAGAGAGAGGAGTTTAGAGAGAAAATAGAGATTTCTCTTAAAACTCAATTGTCATTCCTTTGTTAGAGTGAATTTCCTCCTGTTATAAGAGAGAGAGTATTGCCAATTATGCTTTCCTTATTGTATCATTCTGCTATAGTAAAAATCCTTCTACAATTTGCTTATCATCTTATGCTCCACTCGTTTTTATAGTTTCTACTTCAGTTGTAATTGGGTGCCCCATACACAACATCTTAACATAAGGAAATGAACATTCATTTGAGTACGCCCATTCTTAGAGTAAAGATGAAATCCCATTTGCAAACCTATCTATGTCAACTGATAATGAATTGTCAATTCCAAAGTTCAATCTAACGACAAAACACCAAGGGCAAATTACTGTTCACACCCTGGACTTTGGGTGCATCGACAGTTCAGTCCCTAACATTCCAATTTTAATAAATAACTCCTTAGACATTCAAATTTCACACAATTTGGTCCAAAATGACCATTTTACCCCTCACTGCCTTTTTTTTTTTTTTTTAATATAATTCTTCTCTCTGTTTTTTTTTTGGTTATTTTTTCTGCTTCCCTCTCACTCAGTCACTCTCTCTCTCGGCTCAGAAAGACGGCATTGTCTTTCTTCTCTCCTCTCTCTCTCTCTCTCTCTCTCTCTCTCTCTCTCTCTCTCTCTCTCTCAACAACCACACCAGAACCTTCACTGACCAACAATGGCGTCTTCTTCTTCCTACTGCACCCACTGGCACGCCATACTCTACTCCACCATGGCTGTCATCCTCGCCGCCATCGCAATCTCCATGACCCTCCGCACCGACCCCACCGCCCAAACCCCCAAATCCGCCACACCCATCAGCCACGTCATCTCTCTCGGCGCCTCAGGAACTCTCCGGGCCTTCGGTTTCACAATCGCCGACTCCCACATCTCCAACGCCTCTCTCCTCCTCTCCTCAGAGACCTCCTCAAATACTACACCTTTCTAGTTAGGGTTTAGATCGAAGACCTGATGGAGAAGCCTCAAGGTTCTTACTTGCCAACTCTGTACCGGAAAAAGAGCCTCGTGATCATGAGAATTGATCGGAAGAATCAGACTGTCCAGATCAACTGGGTTTGGGTCTCACACCTGAATATGTTTGTGGAAGGATCCATTTAGATTCACGGCGTTCTTGGCCCCTTCGCGGCTATGGATCCCAATTATGATGTCATTCAGGCGCCTGTGTGCGAGTCCAATTTGAGTGTCGTTTCTGGTTCTGGTGGATTGAAGAAGAAGAAGAGCAATGTGGAATGGGGTCGGATTGTTTGGTTGCTGAGCTCAAAGGGGTTTGTGCCGTTTGCAATTGGGCCGCATTCTGTTCTTGATGGGATTCTTGAAGATGAGAGAAATGTGAGCTCGGTGACTATTTTTGTGCCACCAAGATTGGAGCTTGGAGCTCATCATCATCCTCGGGCTTTGCTTGAGAAGATTGTGAGGTATCACATTGTGCCTTAGAGGCTTACACACAGGGAGCTTTCGGCCTTGCCTGCGAGGACTCTGCTCAGGACTATGGTTCATGGTGATCAGCCTCTGGAAGTCACTGAGTTTATGAGTTTCATGCCGGAATTGGTCTTCAATGGAGTGAGGATCGTGGCGCCTGACATCTATTCTTCAAACCCCGAGCTTTCGAGGTGAATGACCTGCCTAATACCCAATAAAGAGTAGATGTACTTCTGGAGTAGTATTAGGGTGTTGATCATGTCAGATTTGTTGTTTTGAAAATGTTGGTGGGGGGGGAGAGAGGGAGATAGGAAAGATGGTGCCGTTCTGAGCCGAGAGAGAGAGTGAGAAGGAAGCAGAAAAAAAAAAAAAAAAAAAAAAAAAAAAAAGAGGAAGTGAGGGGTAAAATGGTCATTTTGGACCAAATTGTGTGAAATTTTAATGTCTAGGGAGTTATTTGTTAAAATTGGAATGTTAGGGACTGAACTGTCGACGCACCCAAAGTATAGGGTGTGACCAGTAATTTGCCCTTTTATTTATTTATTCAAATGCACAACCATTCCCTAATAATATGCAACCAGAAACTGGATTAGATTCTCTTAATGAATTAGATTCTCTTAACCGAAAGAAGTCAAACGACTACCTTTGTTTTGCATTAGCTAGCATTTGGATTAATAACTCTTAATGGTTAAGAGACAAAGATGTACTCCGTTGGCTTATGAATAAAATTTCGAGTTCTTTTCATTATGACTTTGATGGCTGGGCATATTACTTTGTGACTTTGATGGCTTATGACAAAGATGTACTCCGTTGAGCATATTACTTTGTGACTTTGATGGCTGGGCCATCAGTATCAATTCAAGGACATGGAATAGCCCAAGTTCCCCTTGCCAAATGGCACCCTGATTATTGTCACAGAAACTCACTACGCTCCTAGGGCAAATCGCACCTATGAATAGCCAACAGATTCCATGCATAAACGTATGTAGAGAACGAAAATGAGTTCCTTTGCAATACCTCTAATGATTGCATTTTAGAGAAGTTTATGTGTCTCTCTAGTGGACTCACTACTAGAAATACTAGAAATCTGTTCATTTACATCGCATGTTTTAAATCGGTCAGACTTGCCCAAGATGTAAAAAAGTAATTTAACATCGTTTTACGAAAATACCGATTTAAATGTATATCATTAACATCGGTTCTTAAAATGACCGGTGTTAAAAGTTTTGTTTGAAAATTTGCGGGAACCTATTTTTGCAAAAAGCGCTAAGTCTTTTAAGTGAAATGAAGAAGCGGGTACTAAAACTCAAAACTTTCACACTTAGAAAAAAATTTGCGCCCGACCCCAAAACCCTAGCGAGACTCTTCATTATGAACTCACCCAAACTGGATCTCCTCCCAAACGCGACCTCCATCTGGACCCTAAGCTCACTCGAACTCGCCGCCATTCTAGAGCTTCTCATTGCTTCCTTCATCTACGTCCTCGGCTTCTTTGGCATCGACTCCGTCCAGTCCGTCATCTTACGCGCCTCCCACTACGACGGTGACGACGTCCTCATCAACTCCCGCTGCTGCCCTCCCCCGGTGATACGTGCAAAAGCATTCGCCAATTTAAACCCTGAAAATGTCGAGCGTTAGTATAAATAAGCAGGGATCGTTCAAGCCGGGGATTGAGGGTGCTTACATGTGAGAAACAAATTAAAGAAAAAAATATACAAATTCACACGAAATTATTAGATCATGTACAAGTTAAGTTAGAATTAAATTAGAAATCCATATACAACACAAATACAAACAACAAATCCTAGTTAAACTCTAACTACACAAATTCATGTACAACACAAACACATATTACAATTCACAAAAACCTATTCACGGAATTAAAATATATTTTCAGATCAAGTTATTTACAATTTACATGCATACTAAATCCTAAAATTCATTTTATATATTTACAAATTTACAGAAACACAAAAGATAGAAAATAGGAGGGGTTTTAAAGATCAAAGTAAAAATTTTCAGAAAACAATAAAAGAATAAAAAGTTTTCTATACAAAGGTGGGAAAAGAAGAACTTTTGGAAAACAATTTATCAAGAACAATTCAAGATCAATCCATTCATGCATCCCTTAATCTTGTTAATTACCATGGAACGATATCAACCAAGAAACAAAGTTACAAGCGCCCAATGTCCCTTATATGACTTCCCTTTACACAGTTGATCAAGCAACGCACTTAATCCAACATATTTCAAATGCAGGTATCACACAATCGAAGCGACTCATAATCTCATGCATTCGAATCATTAAGAGCAAGTGAAAGTTTAGTCATAAACATGCAAATTCAAGTACTCAACGCAAGTCTTTTCATTACATGCATAATCTGATCTCGACCTTTGTCCAAAGCCTTTACTACCATATTGAATTAGGGTCACAACGCATGAACCTAATTACTAGCTCCAATTACATGCAATCATCCTAAGCGTGCACTCAAAGAACAAAAACATGCAAAAGTTATCTATAAAAAAAATCAGATTATCAATCCATGAATTCGGCAACCAACAAGCATCCAAGACACACAAACATATCAATCATCAAAAAGAACATCAAAATTGCATCCAAAAATCAGAAAGTTAACTCATGGTTTCGGTTTTACACAAAGAAAATCAAAACAAAATTTCTATCTAACAAGTCAAAAACCGAGAAGAATACATATGAAAGGTGGTATGAACAACCCTTAGTTACATCCCAAGGTCCAACGCAGATCCAAGGCGGCGGCACAAAGTGAAGATCACTGCAAAGGTGGAGGATGGCACGGCTAGGAACTTGTAGAAGCGAAAACCTGAAACTCAAGAGCAAACCGGTGAGAAACGAAATTGTGGAGCATAATGTACACTTGAAACGTCTAATACACAAGGTATTTATAGTAGAACGTCCCAAGGCACTCCCAATTCGTTTCTACTTGGTTTCTCTTAGTTCGTGTTGATTTAGGACTTCTTTGGCTCAAAACAGATTTCCGGCAGGATTGATCTCAGTCCACTAAAACGGCCATAACTTCCTCTAGAAAATAGCTATTGATGAACCGTAAAAAGCTCTGGAAACTAGACATCCGTAGCTTTCCAACCATATAAAGATAATAATTTTCTGAGCTCTGAGAGATTTTTGGCACTCCGTTGAAGTTGACTGATCTGCACAGGCAGATTTCCGAATCTGTAAAGGATTTGACTTTTGAAGCACAAGTTGAGTCCAATTCGGTTTTCCTTTGCATCACATGCCTCTCACATGTCTTCCACGCCTATTATGAAGTAGAAACGTCAAGAACCTTCAAGAATCTTCAAGATAATCACGGCAACTTCAATCCAAACTCAACAAGAAGTCCAAACTCCATATTGCTTTGTAATTCGAATTCCTTGTTGCTTTCTCTTCCATGTGCACGGCATATGATCTTCTTGAGACTTCTAGACACTTCTTGGACGTTCCATAGACTTCTCCTAGCTTCCACAGGTCTCCTAGTATGAGTAGAACTCCATATTCAAGTAGGTTTCCTAGTTGAATACGAACTTCTTTTCTGCGATTCTTCTACACTCTTCCGGAACCTTCTTGAGTAATCCTTATCCAACAGGGACTCCTTGTCACACTAGGATTCCTTATCTGAGTAGGATTGGGTTTCCTTGTCCAAGTAGAACTTCTAATTTCCACGACTTAAGAGTTTGAATCCAAGTCAGCTTCTGATTCCTACTCCAACTAGGATTCCTTTTCCTAGTCAAACTGGGAGAACTTCCATTTCTTCATTTCTTCCCAGTTCTGCGTCACATATGCATTCTTAGACATTTTTGGACATTGAGACTCCATTTTCACCTGAAAAACACTAACTAAGTTAAATTGATCAAGATAAAGGAAATAACTTAGCAAAATATAGGGTTTAAACATTATAAACGTCGCATTTTCTGCTCCTATCACCCGGCCAAACCCAAATTCGATTTCTTCTGCTTGAGGGATTCGAGTTGATTTTGCTTCTGCCAAAACCCTTTTCAACTCTTCACGGCTCGCCCTTGAAAGCGTTTCGCCGAGCTCGTTGAAGGACAAGGTTTATAGGATCTTCTGCAGGGAAAAGCGTAAGCTCGCCGGTAAAAAGGGTAAGCTTCGTGATCCTTTGCTTTTCTTTTAAGCTTTATCGTGAACTGGATCTTTCGATTTCCGATTTCGGATTTGTTTGGAATCATTCGGTTGTAGAGAAACTGCATTAGAGGGATAGGTAGCTAAGTTTCTTATTTGGTGATCGTACTTGGAGATTTTAGTAGCTGAAATGGTATGCATTCAGATTCTTTTTTCCGATGGATCTACATCTGGTGAATGAAGCTTGGGCTTTGAGTTGTCAGTTCTAATTTCTAAGAAAAGAATAAAATTTGCTAAAGCTTTGGTTTGGTACTGGAAAAAGGTTGGATTGTTTTTTTTTTTATTTTTTTTTCATGTATGTTGCTATTTTGATTGTTTACTTGTAAATTTCTTAAGTAGAACTAAAAATGAAAATGAACCTTTTGCTTGCTTAGAAAATCCGAAACATAGTTTTTGGTTGGGGAACAGGGAGAGTGGAGTCTGGAAGGTGGTGATTTGGGAATGACGAGAATGAATCTAGGGATTAGTTGTGAGGAATCGGGGTCTGTGTTTCAGATTATTTAGGCTTTAGATCTATTCCACGTTTGGTTTATATTTTTTTTTCTGTCCTACTAAGTAATAAAGTCTGTTACTTCACTTCACTTCTATTTTGTGTAATGAAGATGGAACTATGTCTAAATGTGAATCCCAACAGAGTTGCTTACATTTCTGACAGTACATGGTGACATGCATATTCTAGACATTGCTGTGGATTTGCCTTCTGTGACTGAAATTTTCGGGTCAAAATATTCAACTACTCTTCTCTGCACTCAATTAAGATGTCAGGTATGGTTTCTGGTTCAACAGATGTATCTTTTTTGGAGAAAAGTTGATGGTATTCGGGGTTATATCTGTTAGAAACCCAGAAACATTGAAGCAGTTTAAATAGAGAATTGATGGCAGTAAGTGTCACAAAGTTGATTCCTTTCTTTGTTTTTGTGCTCTTGGAAGATCAACAGACCGGCCTCCAATCACTTTATCTATTCTCTGTTGGTTCTTCTTGCTTGGTCTACTTGGGTCAGTTGATATTTTCGTTTGTGATGAAATCCCATGTTGGACATTCAATCAAAGATTGTAGCTTTGGGGTTGGTGGTGGATTGTGTTTGGTGGGTTTGATTTGAAATGTGTTTTTACAGGTGTATAGCTCAGTTGATTGGGTATGCTGGGATTAATTACAGCTCTCCTACTCTTGGCACGGCTATGTCAACCTTATTCCATCTTTCACTTTTGTACTTGCAGTTATATTCAGGTTTTGCCTTCCTCTTATGTCTTTAGTGTAAAATGTTGTAGCTTGCTTTTCTATTCTATTAGGAAAATTAAGTATTCATTGGAAGAAACCTTCATGGAGATTGAGAATCAGGGTTATTTTCTTGTTTTGGAATGTGATCATCACAGTTGTTTTATCTTGTTAATGTGTTTTAGATTAGTTCTATGGAAGATTTGGTTTTAGTGTGTTGTATGCATGACATTTCGGACATTGTAGAATGCTCTTAAATTTTTGTTTAGAAGAACTAGTGTAAATACGAAATAGTTCAGTTGTCTTGTTATATTGTAGTATGCTGATGAGCTTTCTCTCATTCCAGATAAGAGTTCAATGCTTTTTGAGTCACTTTCATAGTGCCATCCAATTCTAAATAATTCAATTGGGTGATTTCAGAATGGAAAAAATTGATCGGAGAAGCTGCAGTACCCTAGCTAAAACCTTGGGAACAATAGTTTCAATATCATGGGCTTTCATTGTGACTCTTTACAAGGGACCCCCACAACTGATGACAGCCTCAGTTGATTTATTGTCACACAATAAACTTTTCTTGCCACAGTCGAATTGGGTCATTGGAGGAATGCTCCTTGGGTTTTATTGTGTGGTGGCTGCAGCATTTCTTATCGTACATGTGAAATCTGTAAAAGTTGATACCCTCACGAAACTGTCGAAGTTGAAGAATTATGATTATTTACTATACGTTTTCTGTATTTCTGGCATCAGTATTAAAAAAATACCCAGTAGAGCTCATTATAGTCTTTTACTATTGCTTCTTTGTGGCTATTCAATCTGTAGTATGGTGTTGTGGTTTGTGTAAAGAGACTCAAGTGCTTGGGCCTTAAACCCTAAGTTAAGGTTGTTTGCGGTTTGATACTCAGTAAGTAGATAAGCTAAATTGATGGACAATATGATGCTCACTTTGAAACTTACTCAAACTCTCAGTGATACTATTGCAGGGAGTTTTTCACTCAGCGTTCCAGGTTGGACTTTTTAGTCTTGTTCCGCTTCGCAAGGTAACTACTTCCACTATGGTTTGTTCAATCTTCCAATAATGTTGGGTGTTTTGTTCTTCTATGTTGTAGTTGCTGTGTTCCTATTAGTTGCTTGTTAGCTTCCATGGTTCTACTTTTCGCAATGTGTTTTTAGTTTGCGATAGATGTGGCTGTTCAATTTATATATATACCTAAGTAATCATGTTAACCTTTCAGAGGAACTGTTGTCTCTTATTTTGTAAGGCATTGGCCACGCCATTTTTAAGACTCTTAAAGTTTGACATGCCTGTTGGCCACCATGATTGGCATTCGTTGTAGTTGAAAGCATCCTCACTTGTATATGCTTCTGAAATCAGGTTATGGTTATGGATTACAAACTTACATACCCCAGTGGGACTGCCACAACAATGTTGATCATAGCTTCACACTAAAAGTGGTGCAGAGCTTGCCGGGTAAACTCTATGTCTCAACTTCATGAAATGCCACACTGAAACTGGTCATCTTTCCCCTTCAAAAAAAAAAGATTTAATATCCTAAGCCCTTTCTATCTGTTTTCATTCAAATAGAGGCCTGAGTTTCAAAATGAATCATTTTTTTTTTTTACTTTTTTTGCACTGAATATATAGGTACTCTTTTTATTACAGGAAGCAAGTGCAATGTCTTGGAAAGTATCTAAGCATGAGTTTAATTTGGAGCTGCTTTAAGTGGTTCTTCAGTGGTATTGGAGATTCATGTGGGTTTGACAACTTTCCTAGCCTTGGATTGAGACTTTTAAGAAACACGTAAGTATCTTCTTTTTTTCTTTGTCTGATGTTTTATTGAGTCTAATTCCCTTCCCTTTTCATCCCTCCCTTCACCCCCTGCAACACCATTTCACCCCACTTAATTATAAGTTGAGGTAGCTAACACTACTTTGGTGGAGCCACTGGCAGTAGTGGTGATGAGAAACAAAGGACTTTTTTATATTAGAAGTAAAGATGTCCGTATTTCATGCTTCGCTATGTGCAGGTTTTTTTCGACTCCAGTCCTACTTATGTCTGATGTGGTCTTATTTGCCCTCCATAGTCCAACTGCTCAGTACTTCTTGGGGCTATCATATCATGGGGTTTCCTTTGGCCTCTCATATCCCAACATGCTGGCACGGTATCCAGCTGACCTTGGTAGCAATGATTTCAAAGGTCTTTAGATATAAGGTATTGTGGAATCATTTTGTTGGAGGCAACAAGGTGCATTATAAGGAATAATCTTGATTATATTTGAGGTTTGGCTTAATCCGTAAGTTTGTTTACAGTTCTTCATAGCTATTGCCCTTATTTTGGGGGATGGTCCATACATTTGATCAAATTATAGCCATTACTATCAAGGAAATGCAATAAAAGTAGTAAACAGAGCAATCTCCTCCTTTGGTTAAAGAAAAGTTGGGTGAGTATTCATGATGTCGATATTCATGGATATTTATTTGACACCCTTTAGTTCTTCACATTGAATATACGGAAGGCATAGTTCAGTGTTGAACTTTTTTTTTTTCCCCCTCTTCTTAGCTGTAGTAGTTATCTAGTAATCTGGATTGAGTTGTGACGTAAGAGCATAACTGGCTTAAACATCATTGTCATTAATATTGTTGTTGTAATTAGGAATGCTAAAGTAATTATTTGACTTAAGAGTAGCACTCTATATGTATTTACTGCACAGGCAACTATGTGGTTTTTCTGCTAGATATAGATAAAGAGAACTTAAATTGAGTTTCTGATAGTTGAGCCAAAACTAATTTAATTTTAGGTCATGAGTCAAGTTTTTCAAGGCAGCTTTCATTGGTTAAATTATCTGATCAGTATCTTCTGAACTCTACATTTTATGTCTAGTTATTCTTTGTGGGAATGATATGTTTTAGCTACGAATTAATAGTTTGTTATGTGCTTACAGATGGTGAGAGTTCTGAAGTAACCTTGGAACAAAAAAAAGAGGGATGAGGTATTTCTCAAGGATAGAATACCAAACTGGGTTGCCGGTTCTGGATATGTGGCCCTAGTTCGACAAACTACCTAAAGTAAAACCGCTTCCGGTAAGGCTTATACATGTGTTTAATTGGACATCTAGCATGTCGATATATGCCTTAATTCAATACTTTGAATAAATAGGGCGTACGTAAACAACCGAGTGAGGTTGAGCGTGGCTATTATGTTATGCGATACATGAAGGAAATTATAGAGGATGAGACACTTTCATTTCCAACCAAGGTACGTATATGCATTATTATGAAGAACACATTTTGGTTTAATTAAGTATTAGCTTGTTTAGCCCCATTGTGACTTATATGTTTTTTAATACATTTCTAGTAGGCGGTAAAGATGCGCAAATCATATAGCCAAGCTCAAATTGACGAGGTGAGCATTGAAGTGGCTGATTATATACAGAGTTGGGTGTAGGACTTGTGGCTACGAAGAAATTTTTGAGTAAGGCTAGCTAGTTTTTGCTTTGAAGGAAAGTTTGGTGTCTATGTAGAACTGATATAGTTGGTTGCTATTATGTTTATGGGCTAGCCTTTGTAGGTTTTGGAGTTTTGGTTTGTGAATTATGTAGAATCATGAATGAAGATGGGAAAATGAATGGAATGCCCCAATTTTTGGATGATATATGAGAAATGTATTTCTAGATCTTTTCCAACCACCAGCAGCTAGATGATTATTTGCACATCATTCTTATATATATGAACTGATGTATATAAATGGGAAACAAAACACTAATGTCAAAGAAAACGAGGTCAATTCAGAGATTACAAATCGGTACCTAAATCTGGACTGATGTCTCATGATTATGAACATATCGAAATGTCACCCAAAACTTGATGTACACAAAACCAATGCACATCGATATCTAAACACCAAACCGTTATCTATTGTCAACGTACAAATCAGCTGTTATAAAGTAAACCGATTTACCATGAAATACAAAACATCGGTTTTGTAAAATAGAAATGATGTCTACAAAACTACTAGACATCGTTTCAACTAACGAAAAGCGATGTTCCTAGTAACATAAAACATCATTCTTAATAGATTAACTGATGTTGCCTAAAGGTACATACATCATTCTGAGGAGAATAAGGCGTCAAGATGCACATAAAAATGGACACGAACATCTAGTATTTTTTGGAGACTGATGTCTACGAGTGTATTAGACATCATTTCTGAAATTGTAATAGATTTAAATGTTCACTTAGGTATTGTTCGAGATTTACTTTATTAAGCATAAAATGTGAAAATATGAAGAATTAAATATAGTTAACATATAAGATTATGATGATTATAATGATTATACATCGATTTGTTTTTTAGAATCGATGTTGGTTGTTGTCTGGGACATCGGTTAGAAACGCACTTATACTGATGTCTATATCTTTTACATTAGCCACAAAGACATTGGTCAGAATTTAGTTTTACAGCGGTTCTGGACTGATGTAAATGAACAAAATTCTAGTAGTGCACCCTAGAGTTGACTAGGCTCCTAGACATGCATTTTAACCCAACAAAAATAGATATAAACATCCATCATATGAAAATTGCATCATTACATTAAATTAAACATCTTTTACACAAAATTTGGGTTAGGGACACAACCCTAACCCCCAACAAAGAAATTACTCACAACCCATAACTATGAACATCAAAGATACAAAATTCAAAGAGAAAAGATTATAGAAGTGTAGGAGAACACAAAGGTAGCCACAATTAGCTAGAAAGCTAATATGACTTCCCTTGAATTACAACTCCCAACTTGTAGCTCTTGATGAATCCTTGAAGCTTGTGTGAGAAATTCTATGAATACCCAAAGGAAAACTTAAACTATTATGAAAAATGGAGAAGGAGAATGGGAAAGAGAGCAGCCCAAAGGTGCGGCACTGTAGGTATCTCTCCGGTTATTCGGAGAGGGTCGAATCAATATATATATATATAGGTGGTCTCCTCCTTTTAATTGTGGTTGTTGACTATTGGAAGAGGTAGAGGAGAGATAAGGTGATGGGTGAGCTGTCAGCAGATGATTCAAAGAAGAGAAAGAATAGTCTGCCGTTCATGAAGAATGGGATAATAGTAAGGTCATGGACTGCCACTTGTCATCATGTAATTGGCTACTTTAATTAAACAATTTTGTTGAAAGGCTGCACCACGTGATGATGGCTCTGATGGTAACTTCAATTAATCATTATTCAATGATTAATTAATGAAACCAATGATTAATGAACACAAATTCTTCTTTTCTTCATTTCTCAATTATTTGCTCTGATTTCACGTCATTTTATCTTGTTTCCGCAATTCCGCTTATTTCCTACATAATAAAAAAAGGATAAAATACTGTTTACTCCCTATACTTATAGGGTCTCGACGTTTCAGTCCCTGACGTTTCAATTTCACCTAAAGAGTCCCTGAACTTTCCAATTTCATCTAAAAGGTCCCTGCCGTCAATTTTCTGTTAAAAAATCTGTTATCTTGCTGATGTGGCACTATTTCAACAGTAAAATGACTATTTTACCCTTATTGACCCAAAAAAAAAAATTTACTCTTTTTTTTTTTCTATTTTTTTAGTTTGTTCTTTTTTTTTAACTCTTTTTTCTCTATTTTTTTAATTTGTTCTTTTTTATTCCTACTTTTTTTTTCTCTATTTTTTAATTTGTTCTCTCTTTTTTTTCCTACTCTTTTTTTTTTTTGCCTACTCTTGTTTCTCTCTTTTTTTTTTAACTCTCTTTTCTCTTTTTTATTTATTTATTTGTTCTCTTTTTTTTTTAACCCTCTTTTCTCTTTTTTTTTTTTCCTACTATTTTTTCTTTAACTCTTTTTTCCTCTTTTTTTTATTTGTTCTCTCTCTTTTGTTTTTTTTTTATTTCTTTCTCTTTTCTGTTTACCTCTTCTTCCTCTCCCTCCTCTCTGCTCTTCGGCCTTCTTTTCCTCCTCCCTGATCTCAGCTCCAGTTTTCGGCGAGCATCACCACCTCTCCTAATCACCGTTGGCGTGCCCGCCGCTCCAAGCAAGTGCTGACCATTCCACCGTCCATCCATCATCCCCGTCATGCTAGCAAGCATCACCACCTCTCCTAATCACCCCTATCCATACAGCGGTTCCAAACCAAATCGGAGCACACCCAAATCAAATCAATTCACGTTCCACCTCCCTTTCTTCGGTGCCAAAACAGTTCAAACATTTCTCAATAAAGTTACGATCAGAAACTGCCAAATAGACCAAAACATGGAAACTCGCAGGAAAACTCAAATATCTTATCCTCTTTGATTCTCTATTGGCTCATCATCTCAGCAATCCAACACCAAAGAAACGTTATTGACGTCGAGTGAAAGCTTTTGATATAGCTCCAACACCACGAAAGGGCCGGAATCTGAAGGGAAGAGAACCCGACCATTCCGGCTTCCAAGCATGGCCGAAAACTGGAGCTGTGATCAGGGAGGAGGAAATTAGGCCGAAGAGCAGAGAGGAGGCAGAGGAAGAAGAGCTAAATAGAAAAGAGAAAGAAATATATATAAAAAAGAAAGAAAGAGAAAATAGTGTTAAAAAAAACAGAGAGAACAAATAAAAAAAAGAGAAAAGAGAGTTAAAAAAAGAGTAGGAAAAAAAAAGAGAACAAATTAAAAAAACAGAGAAAAAAGAGTTCAAAAAAAAGTAGGAATAAAAAAGAACAAATTAAAAAAACAGAGAAAAAAGAGTAGGAAAAAAAAAGAAAAAAATTAAAAAAATAGAGAAAAAAGAGTTAAAAAAAAGTAGGAATAAAAAAGAACAAATCAAAAAAACAGAGAAAAAAGAGTAAATTTTTTTTTTTTGGGGTCAGTAAGGGTAAAATAGTCATTTTACTGTTGAAATAGTGCCACGTCAGCAAGATAACAGACTTTTTAACGGAAAATTGACGGCAGGGACTTTTTAGATGAAATTGGAAAGTTCAGGGACTTTTTAGGTGAAATTGAAACGTCAGGGACTGAAACGTCAAGACCCTATAAGTATAGGGAGTAAACAGTATTTTGTCCATAAAAAAATATGGATTAATTACATAATAATTGACTCGAGGATTAGTTTAATTCTAGTATTTTAGATATAATTACACGTATAAAAATGCGTGTAATCAATGACTCATGAGGTGCTCTCAATATCTCTCCATGAGCTGGTTTGTGACTAGTTGCTTGACTTCATTCTACTCATGACTTGATTGCAAGAACCATGATATTTTGCAATAGTATGTAGTTCTAACAGTGACTTGTAGACGTGAACTCTAGGATTGTATAAATGAATGTTTAGAGTATGAAAATGCCTTTTGCTTAATATTTAGCATATGAGCATAGATCTTTGCTTGCCCAATTTACTGCATAGACACTCTGTTTAAGAGCAATTTTGTAATTTTGTTGTGGGTGGCAGTTGAAGACAAAACACAGCAAGTGTAGGGTAATATTTGTGGAAAACTGCGGAAAAAGGTTCTGAGATAGAGTTAACGCTCTTAAATTCTGGAGTTTGGACATGGATTTAGAAAAAGTTAAGTTTATGAAGCTGGGTTCTAATGATAAATATGTGTGTTCATCACTGCGGTAAACATGGTAAAGAGTCTTGGTTCAAGGAAAGGTTTAAATTTCAGTCTTTTAGAGAAATTCGGATCTGAGTTGATATAATTTGCTACTGGAAATTTAGTGGGCAAATGACTGAGCTTGTGGATCTTAAATTGAAGTTGTGAATTTTCCATGGTAGAGGACACAAGTTACTGAAAATGGCAAATGCCATGCATGAACTAGACTAAGTGTACTAGCATATTGACTACAAGGATAAGCTTATAGTGTAATGTAGAATTGGTGATTACTGCATATGGGGTTTTGCTTGTTGCAGTAGTAAAACTTTGGATATAGTACTAATTATTTTGGTTTGACATTAGGCCTAGTTTGGTACAGCTGAGTGTTGTGATCAATGTTGTGGTTTAGGTTCTGAAGTAGAATAGTTACTGTAGTGGAAGTTTTGGCTACGGCAAGCAGCTTTACATTGTGGTAATGAATGTGTGACACATGACTGGGAGCTGCAGGGAGAAAGAATAATCAAGAATACAAATCATAGTATTAAGACTAGCATTGGTTCTTTGGCTTGGGGAAAGACTTGGAATACAAATGTCATCTTGACATTAGCATTACTTAGCCATGGTGGAAAACATTGACCATGTCAGATCCATGAGTCTGGCTAATACAATAGCTCGAGAGAGATATCAGCTTGTTGATATTATGTATAACACACAAAAGAAAGACATTAATTCTAAGGTGTTGGCTTGAAAGATATATGTTTGAGCTACAACATACGATGATCACAGGAATATATATTGGGGACTAAAACTTCACATTAGCCCTGGTTCCACATTAGTTAACCCCCAAGTGTCATAGCATATTATTCTGAGATACTGATCATTTTCGAGTGTGATGATGAGTACTGCCTTTTGCTTGGAATTGGCTTGATCAAGTATTGGTTGCTTACTTTAATGGTTTTGGCTTGATTGAGTATTGCTTGCTGTTTGATTGAGTATTTTTCGCATACCCTCATGGTTTTGGTTTGACTAAGTATGGTCTGCATGCTTTAATCGTTTCCTTAGAAATGAGTTTAGTATGTGCAATGAGCATAGTCTAGCCAGTAAGCTTTGGGAAAGAGCATGAATGGTTTGACTAGTTCTCTATCATTTGCAATTTTTTTTTTTCTATCGAGTATACTGCTGCATCAGTACGAGAACATTTCCCTCATAAACTCCTTTCTTTTGGTTCAGATCTTGAAGAATAACAAAGTGATGAGGGGGAGGTTCGTTTTGCTTGGTTAGAGATACGACATAATTTAGCGTAAAGAATGTATGATTGGCTTGATTGAATCCACAATATGCATTTGCTTGGTACTAAAATATGAGGATAATGAAGATATTTTATCAGAGAGCTGGTATTTTGCTACAATACTAGTAGAATGGACATTATGGTTTGAAAATGAATTATGGTGTAGAGTGAATAATGGAAAACAAAAAATATCCATAGCAATAGGGATTTGGTTGTAAGACAAACTTTAGAGGTGGAGTTCATCCTGACATAAGGTTATTTGACTATGGCAGGTGAGGCGTTCTGAAGCTTTTGGTTAGCAAAGAGGGAATGAAGTTTAGCTTGTTGAAATTTGGTTGGAGATTTTCTGAAGCTGAGAACATTACTGGAGTGCTTGGGGAGTAGAAATTAAGGATCTAAATGAATAACCAGGAACTTCTTATCTGGCAAATCCCTCACACTCAAAGGGATGGATAAAATCAGTGAAAATTTTGGCTTTAGCAGCAGATGCATTGGCTTGAGAAAGGCTTGTAATAAGGATTTTGGTTTGACTTCAAACATATCTCTATTTTGTTACTTTAGTGAAAATTGTACTATGCAGAAAAAGTTGGTTTAATAAAGGCTTGAAATAGTTGGTTTGATTTGATATCAAGCTTAATTTACTTTGAGCTTGAATAGTTTGATTACTGCAAGTAAGGTTTTGGTAACTGCAGTGAAAGCTTTGACTCTGATGGTTGATGTTTTGGTCTGAGTTTTGATATCAGGCTTATTTAGGTACAAAAAGAGGAGGTGTCAGTTACAACAATGAGAGTTTTAGCTGCGGCATAATCTGCTTTGGTTTGAGGAGGCTTGTAATAAGGAACTTGCAAACTATAGTGGAAATTGTTACCATAGCTTGATTTTGGTAATGGGAATGAAATACTGGACTGTAGCTGTGAATACTTCCTTTTGGGAGTGCTAGAATGTAGTAAAGCATGAATGAAGTAGGTCTTCATTTTGGCGTGAAGATAAGTGAATGATCTTGACCATGAATTGAACCTTCACCCCTTAGCCCCCAAGTTCATTAGCATGAGTATAGACGTATATTCAGGTATACTTAAATACAATTCAACATTGTACATCACAAGAATTTCAACATCTGATCAAGATTGTTTGCATGGCATGAGTTGCTATTGTGAACCATAGCTGCAGGTGATTTTATTACAATAGAGAATTTGGCTAAGAGAGTGAAAAATTTAGCTTGGCATTGAAAGTTTTAGATCTGAGAAAAACTTGTAACAAAGAGTTATGGTTTGAAACATTTTCGAATATGGCAGTGAAAATTTTTGGTTATTCTGTGAAGACTCAAGCTTTGGCAGGGAAGGCTACAACTTGAAAAAAAGACTTACTATAAGAACCAATTTGTTCTAAGATCAAGCTAATCTGGCTATAAGGCTGAGTGTTGTGACTGCTGCAAATGAGATCTCAACTATTGCGGTGGAAACCTTGGATCTAGAATGAATGTTTTAGTTTGTGAAATGCCTGCAGCAATGGTTTTGGTACTGCCTGACCTTATTTGTCTAGGATGGCAACCCTTTTTTTTTCTTTTCTAGGAATGTACGTTGGTTTGAAGAAGGGTTGAAGTAGATAGTCTTAAATACAACAAAGTATGGTTAGTGCGATAGAAGTTTTTGCAATGGACATTTCGTGTTAACTGCAGTAAATGAGGGATTGAACATGAGTGGGAATAAATAGAGCTAAAGAGGGCTTGAATGTGGTGACCATAAATAGACAAAAAGTTCATTCTGGTATGAAGATAAAATGATTGTTGTGGTGATAAATAACTAAACATCCATACGGATTTATTTAGAAAAGGCATGTATCTATAGACCACAACCATGTTTTCTTATCTATATATATTGAGTATAACATTAATACAAGAGGGCTTGTTAATTGCATAAACCTGATCAAGCATGGCTTCAGATCGCCTTGATTTTGAAAATGAAAGACAACTTGCTGCAGTGCCTGGTCACCAATATAAATTCCTGTTTCCAGCTTTCATAGTTGAATTCTCAAGTCTTCAACTGAATATGTACTTGCATAGAGTATAACATATTAACAGGGGAGCCTCTGCTAATTGCATCCAACAACAGCTGTGAATAACAAAAGCATACTTGAATTGAAGAACTGCTTGATGAATCATTTTTCTGAATCACAACCTAGTCCCCAGCAGAGTCGCCAAAAATGTGGGGGGTTCTTTTTTGAATTAAGCAAGTGTTTCTGTGTGAGAATACGGACGGGAACTAAGTGTGGATCATGATGGGGAGAGAGAGAGAAAGGGACACAAGCATGTATAGTGGTTCACCTTGCCCTTGAGGCAAGGCTACGTCCACTTAGAGATTCTACTAGTAGTCACTACTACAAAAAGGTCATCAGACGACGGTGAATTTCTGTTGTCTGATGACCAAACTCACCGTGGTCTAAGTGAGTGTTGTGTGATTAAAAAATCAGACAACGGTGATTTCACCGTTGTGTGATATCACTTTGCTCAACAGAATACTAGTTTCCGTTGTGTGAATGCTGCGCAGGCATGTGCCTGCCATGGCATGCGCGAGGATGCCGCGGCACAGTCAGACAACAGAAAATGAAATTTACCGTTGTCTGAGATTAATAACACACAACAGATATAACTCATTCTCCGTTGTCTGAGATTCATAACACACAACAGATATAACTTATTCTCCGTTGTGTGAGATTCATAACACACAACCGGTGTAACTTATTCTCCGTTGTGTGAGATTCATAACACACAACCGGTGTAACTTATTCTCTGTTGTCTGAGATTCATAACAGACAACATATATAACTCATTCTTTGTTGTCTGAGGTAAGTAACACACAACCGAAGTGAAATTATCTCACTTGTCTGTTGATTACTCAGACAACAGAGATGATTTTATTTCCGTTGTGTGTTATGAATCTCACACAACAGAATTTTGTTTTCTTTTGTTGTTGGTTGTTAGTTCACACAACAAATTCTTTTTATCAACCATTGTGTGAGCAACATTAGATTTGTTGTCTAAGCTTGTTTCTCACAATATTGTTTTGAGCTGTTGTTTGTTAATTATGTATATATTCCATACCTAGAATATCTTTTCATAAATAATGCTCCATAATACCACATAAAACCACACTAATCCATATCATATAAGTTTTTCAAACTTCCAAACATTCAAGTTATTAGATAATGTACTAAACAAGAAAGCCTTCCTAGCTACTACCTACACATGAATCAAAAGCATTATTCCTAGCTACTAGCTAGACCCATGAATCAAACTTGGTACTCATTTGCCTTATCCCTTCTCTCCTCATTACATATTGGTGGTGATCCAAAAGATCTCGAAAAGGTGCTTATACAGCTTACACTTGAGTTACTGTCAATGCAGGTAAACTGATCACCATCTTCTCTTCTTTGATAAGCTGTCCTTATGATATATGCAGGGAGCTCTTAGAGTTTCCATGACAAGTCCAGGATTTATCTATGAGCCTTATGCACCTCGTGAAACCTAACAAAAAGAAAAAGAAAAAAAGGAGACTGTCAACTTCTTTGTAGAAATTGCATTAAGAGGAATATAGGATATAGGATTCATTGAGGTCCATATAAGGTCAACCAAACCAAAAAAAACTTGAACACAGAGATACCTGATTATAACATATATATGGAATTCTAAATAGAGCTTTAGTTAAGCAAGGTTGCTAGGTGCAGTGCTATACCTGCTCTTTCAATCACAATCTTATAAATACACGAACTGCCTAATAGATGGGAAAAAAAAAGAGCAAAAAAAAAGAAAAGAATAAGAATAAGAACCACTCCTGTACATTTAGTTTCTGTTCTCAGAACATTTATTATCACTGAAGCCATTATGAACATTTAGTTTCTGTTCTCAAAAGCCAAAACTAAATGCAAAACAGTATTATAGGGCATCAGAAAATAACAACAAAAAGCAAAACAAATTGAACGTATTGAAAATTTGCAAAATTGCAATCACCATAGTTACTTAAAACTTCCACACTACTTTTCCTTACTTTTCTGAAGCTTATGATCTGATCCGGCTAAATTTAGATGAGTAAATTCAGTCTAAAAAGAGAACTAAACTTAATTTCAAGCTCTTGCATGGTAAGATCTAAATTAACTACAAACTCATGGAATCACTTAATCCTAGTACGTCAATTTACCTCAACAAAAAGAGTGGACTCTGCAAACTGAAGTTTGAAAGTCAATTGTTGCAATCCACCAGTATCCCTGAAAATATTGAAAATTCAAGCATTGTGGTTAACCAAACAAATCATGCTAAGTTGAAACCCATTTGAACTAAAATTCAAAACTAAAGAATTGATGCTACAGAAGTGCTCATAATCATACTATGCCAAACTCTTCAAATCAACTAAAGAACTTAGAAAGAACATAATTTACAAGACTTGATTGTAGGGATCTAACTAAAGAATTGATTTCAATAAGAACCAGTATATTTGTACCACATCTAGTAAGATGCAGTATATTTGTACCACATCTAGTAAGATGTAATATAACTAAATGTATACTTGACACAGACACACACAAAACGGACATCTTATGCCTCCAAGTTCTGTCAAGCAAATGCGAACTCGCAACAGTTCATATGGCAAAACTACTCGAGTATATCTTCTCATTATGTATCAATGCCATGATATGGAACTTAACTGATGGAAATTGGAAGAAAAAAAAAAGATTAGAAGAGGCACAACTAGCTGAGGAAGTTGCACATTGGCACTTGTAAAGAGAGAAAAAGTGATTCGTAAGGCAGCCAAAGACTAATATTGGTACTCCTCCTGCAATGACAAAAAGAAGAATTAATATTTGAATGAACATAAAACTCAAAATTACTAGAGCATTGTCAAATATAATTAACTGGATATGAACTGGATTCTCTTTCATACACCTCTTTTGATTCATAAACGAACTGGATTCCTCTCAAATAAACACCATTAACAGAAGACATCATGGTCATTGCTACTAAAATGCTCACCTTATAACGTACTCAATACTAGCTGCATATTGTAAAGCATTAGTGATTTTTATTTCATCAACCCTGCCACAGAGAATAGGAATTCAATCAAACGCATCTCAGAGAATAGGATTTATGCAGTCTTAAACTGAACATCCGGAAAAACATATTGAAAAGGAACTCTAACAAGCACTCTACCAGAAAAATAAATAAAAAATAAACTAAAAAAAATCCACACCTTCAATTGGCGCCACACATCAGTCAATGTAAACAAATCAAGTTTCACTAGTATAAAAAAAACTGAGTATCTCGATATATATTTTCAATGCACCAGGAGTCAAAACAAAGCTGATGGGCCAGTTCACTGGATATATATCCCAAACCAAGAAAGTTGAAGGAATGGACTCCTACATCATTGACACAAAAACAAATTAAGTCAGAGACATGACAGAAGAATGCCAACTGAAATTTAAACCAAATGTCTCAATATTCCAAAGCAAAATCAAATTTGAAAGGGGCACAAAAGAGGGTAAGCACTAGAAGCTTGTTCGAACATCAATAAATTAGTGTAGAGGGTTCTTGCTGAGCATGTAGAAGAACCATAAGAGTGTATTTGCACTGTAATATGAACATATTGTAAAGCATTACTGATTTAGTGTCCTGCAATGTTTCAAATAGCCTTGCTTATGGGTTTGTGAAATGAAAACCAAACAAGCGATTAACCCCAAATTCAGCTAATAGAAAGAACAAGTGCAACTATAGTACTAAAATATAACAGTCTAGTCAAACAAAGGAGAGCTCAAAACAAAAATTAGTCTCCTTGATTTTCCTGCACCAACAAATCACTAAACTGCTCAAGCTTCCAATAAAACACCAACTTCAATACACAGCTCCACTGGATTAAATAGAACGCAATAGAATGATGGGTTAACTAAAACCATTACAATGAGCTTCCACCTTCAGTTTCGATGTGGACAAGAGAAGTAGACATGCTCCTCACAGAATCAGTAAAGAACAAAGAAGCGTTTCCTTTTCTTCATGACAATGAAGTTTTCTTGTTAATATGTCGTGGCTAAAAATGTTTATTATCAAGGGCCATCAAGAACACCCTAAAAATGCATTGCTGCTTGCATAAAGAAATCCTATTCTCATTCTCGCCTAACTCAATACCTAGAAAACATATTCTAGAGGTAGTTCTCTAGTTTTATTGACACAAGGAAATAGAATGAGATGCCTGCTAGACTGCTACCAGGTACAAGTACTGAAAACTAGAAGTTTTGTTCAATCAGATGCAATGGTTGTAATTGGAATTCATTTTTTCACCAATTACTAAATATAAACCCATATAAGTTTTATATAAATAGATGATTCAACGTAAAACTTACAATGTTGCAGCAAATCGTGCAAAACTGTCTAAGGAGTGGCCCACAAGTGTCCTGTGAAAAGTGTCCTAGGGAACCATGGATTTGATGAGGTAAAATACCAAGAGGTTGCTCACTGCTTCCGTTATTACTAGAGTTTGCAAATATCCTAAACACATGCAGGTTAACACAAGAATTCCAGGTGAACCATTAAGAAAAACTAAAAAGCAATAATAAAATACAATGCCAAAGACAGTTTATAAATCAGAAATTACATACATGTACTGCTTGCATAGAACTAAAATATATTTCTGAACAGAATATATGGGCGGTCAGATACCACAAGATCTTGGATACCCCAACATGGAAGAAGCCGATAGTACGTGATGAACAACGTACACTGAAAAACAAGTAAAGAAATGAGCTTTTTTGCAAACAAAAAGTGAGCATCAAGGCACGTATGGTATCTGCTATATAAATTCAAGGGATGTAAGAGCAAGTTAAGGATTTATGATCCATCCACGATATCGGTTTCACATTAACGAGGGCACATTAAGTGGCAGGGAAGCTAGCTTTACCCAAATTGGTTCAAATCTCTTTTAAACCCGGATACCTTAAACAATCTAATGATCGAGCACTTGACAAATTAAATATTTACAATGATCGGAAAACCAAAATAGAAGTGTAATTTTGCCTTACCCCTGTGGAGAGCTTCCTTCCATGTGCCGGCGAAGCTACTGGGCTATGGGCAGTACTGCAATCTAGAAACATATTTCCAGCTCACCATATTTTTTTCGACCAATCCAGCCTTCTTCATTCTCTTAGAAGCAGAAATGAATAAGCATTTACCAATGTAAACAATCCACCCACACAAGCAAGGTGGCCATTGATTGCTTTGCCCAGCATTCTGAAATTCACAACACACAATTCAATAGCAATCCAAACAATATATAACCATCTAAAAAAAATCAATCCAAACACTAAATGTAGAAACATTTGATAACCCCCAATTCCAAATAAAAGTTGGGACAAATCCTAAATCTTAAGTCGAGACAACCCTGGTAACCCCCAATCAAGAGAGATGTAGGTGGAGAACCCAATGATAAACCAAGAACACTAAACCCAATGACAAACCCAGAACCCAGAACCTTTCAATTTCTATAAACAAACCTTTTGTCTGCGAGAGAGAGGTCCAAATCGGCCGCTTTAGGGTTTCTCACTCTCCTACAGTCGATACCATCTTCATGGCCATCCTACATCCGTCGAATAAATCGGAGAATTAGGATGAAATGACGGGAGAGTTCGAGGATTTCTTGTGTGACAGCTGAAACGACGAAGGCCATGGTTTTATGCAATGGATTGAGACGAAGGTCATGGTTTCAGATCGAGAGATTGAGAGAGCTTTCACGAGAGAGAGGGATTTCGCGGAGGAGAGAAGGAGGGGGGGTGGTTTCACGATTGAGAGAGCTCGACGACTTAGAGAATCGCAGAGAGAGAGGAGTGAAATGAGAGGGGGGGGGGGCACAGCGAGAGAGAGGGGCTACGGTCTGATTTCAAGTATATGGGTTTTGCAAGGAGTAAGAGCACTTATCGGTTTTGGTAGGAGTAAAGGTTTCAATTAAGATGTTTGGTTCTGTCTCATGTTTCTCTAACAACAGATAAATAAAGCACCGTTGTGTGAGTGTACGATGAAAAGCACGTTGGGAGGGAAAATTTGCCGCCTGTGCCTACATAGATTTCATCAATTGAAACTTTGCCGCTGTGTAAGTTTGTTTTCATGCTCAGACAACAGAACCATGACAATCTGTTTGTACAAATTTTGTACATCTTGCACTAGGTGCACCTAGTAAGATTTCTCAAAGTTCATACAACACTTTGTTATACAACAGATAACAAAAAGCTGTTGTGTGATGGTTCAAATTTGATTTTGGTGAGCTCGTTCTGGGAGGGAAAATATGCCGCTAAATTTTGTAAGACTCAGACGACAGACATTACTTCATTTCCGTTGTCCAATGTAGTTCTGATAAAAAAGTTTTCACTTTGTTGATATTCACACAACAGAATATAAGAAGTACCGTTGTGCAATAAAGCTTACTTAAACACACAACGGATGATTTATGTTCCGTTGTGTGATTAGTGTTGTGTGATTAACTTTTTGTAGTAGTGAGTGAGGCCAAGTAGCCTTTGTAGTGATACAAGTATAGGATCATGGATCCATCCTCTCTAAGAAGGGGAGGACTTCCTCTTATAGCTAAAGGAAGTCCCCATCTAGTTTACATTTCCGATGTGGGACATAATACACATATTGCTTCTCTTGAAGCCTCCTTGGAGAGCATGGGAGAGTGCCCTCTTGGCAAGATACCGGTTGATTATACGCATTTATATGCGTGTAATTATATCTAAAACACTAGAAATAAGTTAATTCCCGTGTCAATTAATATGTAGTTAATCTATTTTTTATATTTTTAGGAATAAGCGGAATTGTGCGGAAACGAGAGAAATGGGGCGAAATCGGAGAAATTTGAGAATTTTCGACAAGTGGACGAAATTATCGACATATCAACTGTGGTCAATGCCGATATAGAGAAAAGAAATGAAGAGAATAATATAATTATACAATTAATATGAACAGCAGCTTAATTACCCATGGTTAATTGAAGCATGTTGCCGTGATCATGGATTTGACTTTTCCAATAAGCCACTGACATGTGGCAGCAAGGAAGAGAATGTTTCTTTTCTCCTAATTCCACGCCATTGATCATATTTTGTCCCTTAAGATCATATTTTGTCCCTTAAAATCCCAGCCATCTATTCCTCTCCCATTCCTTTTTCTGAGGCAGCAGGGAGACCACCTATATATATATATTGATTCGACCCTCTGAGGAGAACCCAGACCCTATTCCTCTATTCTCTCAGACCGGAGACACACACAGCGCCGCACAGCAACTTTGGGGAGGGCTGCTGCCCTCTCCCTCCTTCTCCTCCATTTTTCATAATAGTTTTAGTTTTCTTTTGGGTATTCATAGAATTTCTCACACAAGTTTCAAGGATTCATCAAAAGCTACAAGATTCAAGCTTTAGGTATTTGTGGGAGTTGTAATTCAAGGGAAGTCATATTAGCTTCCTAGCTAATTGTGGCTACCTTTGTGTTCTCCTACACTTCTATAATCTTTTCTCTTTGAATTTTGTATCTTTGATGTTCATAGTTATGGGTTGTGAGTAATTTCTTTGTTGGGAGTTAGGGTTGTGAAGCCCTAACTCATCTTGTATAAATATTGATGCTTTAATTTTAATAAATGCAATTTTCATTGTGTATGCTTTAAATCCGAATGTATTGGTCCTTAGGAGCATGTTTCTAGGCTTTGTCACCCTTTGAAATTATGTTGTGGGCAATTGTGATGAATAGATTGATAAATTGACAACTTATTGGTCTTGTTGCATCTAGGATTTAAGTGTGGTGACCATTAGCTAGCTTAATTGTAGTTAAGCTTGCTTGGGTCTCTATTATCTTGCACCCTAGGCCTCTAATTTTAGATATTGCGGCCTTAACCGGCGTAATGCCTAAATTAGAGAGTTGATTGTGGCCCTAACCGGCAAAATCGATACACCGAAAGGATAATTGGTTTAGTAGCCTTGACCGGTACTAAATACGAGACTTAACACATTTAGGAAATGCATGCATTTGTGAAATTGGCGTTGATATTTGCAAGATAGTTAGTGTGAATCACCCGACACTCCCATGTTCCCATTCATTTGAAAACCCAAATTTAATTTTCTAGTTCGTTAATTAGTTGTTTAGTTTACTTTTCGGTTGCGTTTAATTTAGTTAATTCACAATTAAAAACTCCCTACAAATTTCAACTCATTTGTGCATATCCACCACTAGGCTCTTAGTTTTGATTAGGCTTTGGTGAAAACCAAAGCCGAGCATTACTAAGGCTTGGTGCCTTAGATTAACATTTTTATTTCTTTTCTTTTTCTTTTCTTTGTTTGCTAAGTGTCTTTATTTCCGATTACCCAAGGATTGTGGGTTAGCCACTAATCCCCGTGGTACGATAAACTTGGGCATAATATTTCCCTATCTTGACAATGATACGTACGCTTGCGTAAATGTGTATCAAGTCACCGGTCGACCTTTACCATGGCGAGGTAGCTCGGGTGTCGGTCTCCGGGATGCATGTCGTAGGCGGGACCTACCATGTCGTGGGGCCCACCTACGAGGTCGTTGCTTATGCTTGGCGGTATGTGTTATAGGTGGTATGCATGTACAGCAAAACTAGGCCAAAATGAACTCAATAACTTGATGTTAGTGAGAGAATCTTGTGCGTGATTCAGATACTGAGTGAGGCTTGACAGCATGAGGATGGTGTGGGAGCTAGAAACATACTGCGGTGAGAGAATTTGGGGATTTTTTAATTTGGTTTTCTGGAAGATAAGCTTGAAAGGGAGGTTTGGGAGAGAAAGGGCTAGGAACTGGGTTTTGTGTTTGGAGGCCTGGAAGCTTGGAGAGTTGGAGACTCCTTTATGTTTCTAAGTTTTTCTGGGTTGTTGCTTGATGATGATTTCAGTTCCAAATCTCCCCTTTTATAGGCACTACTAAAAAGAATTGCTTTTGCGACGCCTATTTTGCGACGGCAAATTGGGCTTTTGCGACGGAAAAAACTTTTCGCGACGGAAAATTGAGCCTTTTGCGACGGAAATGTTGGCATTGTAATAGGTGGCGTCACAAAATCCATTTGCGACGGTAAAATGCCGTCGCAAAAGATAATTGCGACGGTATTCTCTTGCCGTCGCATCAGTTATTGTTTTGCGACGGCTATTTGCTACGCAGGCTTCCGTCGCAAAATATCCATTAGGGTAGCCCAGGTGGAGGTATTTGCTACGGCTATGTTGCCGTCGCAATGTGTGTATTTTCAAAATAACCGCCAAAATTGAACCGCCAAACCTTGCCGCCAAAATTGATGCTACGGTTAGTTTGCCGTCGCAAATATATTTATAAATTTTTATTAAAATATTTTGATAAATAAATAAAACTATATAATTTTATACCAATTGCGACGCTGAAATTGCCGTCGCAAACGCTAATTTTGTTTTATTATTATTCTTATTATTATTATTATTATTTGCCTATTTCCACAAAATTAAACAAATAAATAATAATAATAATAATAGTGAAGCAATTAAATATCTTCAGAAATTAACATTAATTCATGAAAAATATAATTAAACATATCTATTGAGTCATCGTACCATATTCAAATACAAACAATAAAATGAAAATAAATGTGTTGTCATTTTCAAGTGTTGAAAATTATAACCACACTTGAAATAAAACAACAATCACAAGTGCACCATTTTACTTTGTCATTTTGTGAGCTTTGCACTTGCTTTCATTTGCTTTGCTCTTTTTGCCATGAGAACCTGTAATATAAACATAGAAAAACCAATGTTACCTTAATGTCCAGTAAGCAAGATAGACAACAAAATGCACCTATTCTTTCGTGATGGTGTCTATACAAACAAAACAAAAAACATTAAGGCATTGATGGACCTCAACCAATAGTAACAATACATACTAATTTCCAATAAAAATTTCAGAATTGTTAGTGCAATTAATGGCTGGAGCTCTATCTTTGTTTGAAAGCCATTAGTGCAATTGTCAAAACCTTACGGCAAATACAAGTTCATCAATATCCTTCAATTAAAACTAGAACAAATCACAAAGCGCAAAGTCACAAACAAATACATAATCAAACATTTGCAACACACAAATAACCAAATTCCATGTAAAAGAACATAAAAAATCATACGTATAGACCTCGATAACTAGCCTTAAGGTTATAAATCAGTTCTTATGTGCGAACCGATATGGCTAGCTACTTGCACAATGACACAACTATCTGAAAATAAAGTCTAAAAATGGTATACTTTTGTTGGGAAGTTAAGAATGTTTATGTTCAGTTCGTGAACAAGTCTGAATAAGGGAAATTATTAAAATCAAATGAAACAAACAGAAACATAGTATCAATTGAAGAATTTCCTGATGCAAACCCTCAACTTCGAAAAATCATAACTTACTCTAGAAAACTCCTTTTCATGAGATTTCAATTTTGACATGATCTTCTAGATGGCTACTGAAAATTTCATGAAGACATCAAGTTCAAATACCCAGCCAAAATGTACAGTTTTTAGTAAGAAGGCAACTGGGTCAAAAACTACAAAATGCAGACTTCTGTCATTTAGCCTCGAAATTAACCACTGAATCTTAAATGAAACTGTATGAAACTATATAGATATTAGGCCTAAAGTATAAGCTTTCAACACGAATATCTAAAGCAGAAAGTTTAACCGGTTTTCCATTTACAAATTCAACTGTTCTTTACCAGCCAGAAGGCCTAGGCAATTGAACAAGGTTCGACTAATTCATACAATAAACTTTTTGAAAGGCTTAGTCAGTAAACACCTTACACAATATGCATCAATACATGAACAAAACATAGAAACACGAAGTCCCAACTTCCCTGGGTACAAAAAAGACATGGAAAAAGACCAAATTCTTATAATTTCTGACAATTTCGTAGCAAACGATTCAGCAGGGAAGTAATTAACAATAGAACAATACATACTAATTTCCAATAAAAAATTTTGGAATTGTTAGTGCAATTAATGGCTGGAGCTCTATCTTGGTTTGAAAGCCATTAGTGCAATTGTTAAAACCTTACAGCAAATACAAGTTCATCAATATCCTTCAATTAAAACCAGAACAAATCACAAAGCGCAAAGTCACAAACAAATACATAATCAAACATTTGCAACACACAGATAACCAAATTCCATGTAAAAGAACATAAAAAATCATAAGTATAGACCTCGATAACTAGCCTTAAGCAACACAACTATTTGCAAGCAAGCCAATTATAACTCCATGGTTATGAAAATGTCAAGCATCAACTAGAAATACAACATGTAAGAGCAATATGAACAATTAATATAAGAAGATTGTTGCTGCCTAAAATTATAGGAGAATTACCCTTTGAGATCCATTTTGTGAAGGGGATATTACTGGAGAATTCTGCTCCAATGAGGGCTGGTCATGATTTGCATTCGGAGTTACTTCATCTCCTATAGACTCCCTCAAAATTTCATGCCCACTAGTTGCATCAGCAACCTAGGAAATATATAATACATATATACACATAATAAACTTAAGTTAGTGTAAGTAGTAATACATACAATTAACAAAAGTCCAATTTATAAACCATATGTTTGCATATTAAGTTTGTACTCAACCTGTCTAGGAGACTCTGTACTAGTGTCCTTATTCTGCAGAAAATCAATTCGAAATGTGACACAGCATGATAGAGGCTGTGTACTGTGACACAGCATGCTATTCAATCACTTCCACAACACATAAGAACAAAGAAAGACCACAATATTTGAATCAATTCGTGAATTTTTTAATTATAACTTAAAGAAGATAGAGAATTGACCTTTTTATACATGTTAATCTGTTTTTTCTGTAACAAATAGTAAATTTATAGATCACTGTTATTAAACCCATAAAGACTGTTAATTCGAAGACTAGTGAACTGAAATGTGTTTCTTCTCTCTTCACAAGAAGAAATGTACAGTACTTAGGTGCTGAAGAACTACTTCACCTTTTAAACTTAAAAAATATCTGATGCGAAACAGGTAACTTAGAAAACAAAAGAAAGTTACTGGTATGGATGCTCATATTGGTGCAGTAGCTCATTTGAAATGGTTCCATTTTTTATATTTTAAATTAGGTCTCAAGTAAGGTCATTGATGGATTCAATGCATACACTTTCAATAAATTGTGATGATGTGAAAGTTCTATTTTCACTAAATCAATGTGTCTGCTACATGTGATGCTATAGTACTAAACTCATATCAGTTTCTAACTTGAACTAATACCCAGAACAATACCCAGTAAGAGATTGGGTATGCATTGAATAGTGGATTTTGTATCACTTCCATGGACAATAGTGGGTTTTGTATAAAGGCTGCTAGAGCTTCACAGAACAATACCCAGTAAGAGAAAAAAGTAGTAAAGCTCAAATCTTTGAAACTGAAATCATTCAAAGAATCACTTGACTCGAACATTTGACTCGAACAAAACCCAAGAACAAAACCCAGGAGTTGCTGGAAATTAATTCAGTTTCAGCAACTCCTGCTCCAATTATTTGACTCGAACAATAGTAGCTTAAATCACAGATCATACGAAGAGCACTGATAGCATCACTACATGTAATTCAATGTAAAAATAGTAGTTCACATCAGCCTATAGAAAGGGCTCATGAAGGGAACCCTTATAAACGTCTAAAGTGAACTTTATTATCCATGTACACAGACAAGCACATGAGAGACATTAGAAAGATAATAAAAGAGGAAATGCGATGCTATAATTTACCCTGTAGTTCATGATTAGATATATCTCTCTAGAAAGCTGGCTATTCATCAATTTCAGGCAGATTTATGTCGAGTAGATTTCATGCCAACCCAAAACTGTATAATAGGAAAAGAGGCACCTATCCCCGGAAAAGCTTATACATCATGTTTAGGAAAGTTAAAGCCAGTTAAAAAATCATCCAATGCCTAAAACTGCCGAATCCAATCTCAGTGGATCTAGTATAAGAAATAAGAAACCAACACATAGACCTCTTAATCTCGAAAATCAAGCAATCCAATATTTTCAGGATACATGATCAGTTCTTCCACACCTACTTAAAACAATAATAATCCCGTTTAACCAAGCTTACACAAAATGCCAATCAAGTTTTCAAACCCCCCAGCTTAAGGGTATTAGACCCTAGCCGAGCCATGTCATCCAGCAATCAAAATTCTCTTCCTGGGCTTAGTTCCGTATTACTGCTTGTTTCATATTACAAACTGCCTGACCTCTATAGCAAATATATGTCAGAACTTATAGAGGCAATTGCAAGACACGATTACAAAAGCTACTTCAATCAAAGACCTAGAGGCACATACATCACAAAGGAGGATGTAAAGACATATGATATCATACACTACAGGCCATTCTAGGGGACTATGAAGACCAAAATAGTTGCATCTATAGAGATGCAGCATGCATTTCACTCGAAATGCATCTTTGCAGGGGCAGAAAATAAGATATCCAGTGAATAATTGGCAGACATAAAGAAAGTTACATCTTCGCTCAGCCTCTACAGGAAAACAGAATAAAGAAAAAAACCGAAATTCCTGTACAGCCTGCTCTAATATTAGAACAGATTTAGTTCTTAGTAAAGAGGACTCATTCCTAGACTTCAAGATCAAAAGTCAAAATGCTTGACAGAGTACAAAGATCTTTAGATTGAAAAAGGATAAACTACATTTTTCATCCACATCTTTTGACTCAAACACAGATTCAATCCCTCACAGTTAAACTTAGCAATGGGGTCCCTTTGTGTTGCGACTGTTATACATTTGAGGAAACATGTTTTAATTCAGTCATTCAACCTTTCTAATTGACCACTGGACATGAGAATCATGTGCATCTTAACTTACAAAATAATAAAAGGTGTACTCGAGTTGTTAAAGAAGTAAATGTAATGACCAAATTTGTGATTTTTGAACCTCATAGACCAAATCGAGCCATAAACCCCATCCTAACTCCAATAAAATCTACAATTAATAGCAAAATAAAATGATGAAATCAAGTAAAACTACCTTGGAGATTACTCAATAGGAGGAGTAGCCCAATTGTTCTGTTCCAGTTCGAGGAGCTGCAAAGTATACACAATCAAAAACCAAGATCCACAACCCAACCAGCTACCTCCTCAAGCTACTGTAATTTGCAATAAATAAATAAAAAACCTTAGGGTTTAGTTTTTGTTGTATCGCAATCAACACACTAGATCTTCTTCCCAATCAAGTTTTTGAATTGAAATTCAACCTTCAAATTTGCTTCATCAAAGCAAAACAGAGAAACAAGGTTGACTGAAATTGAAGTTGTGGCCGAGTCCAGTATGCACTTGCTTCCCTAAAAATCCAAAAAGCACAGTCAGTCACACGTGTATCACAAATTTCAGCAGCAGAAATGCACAAGATCTTATTCGAATATAGTGAAAGATCATGTGTATTCAAGTATCTAACCGAAACCCTCGTGCAAAAAAAAAGAAGCTTAATTACCTTTTACAGAGCCAAATTGATAGTACAGAGAACGAGAAATAGCGGTTTCCGAGTTGCAGATACACGAAGAAAACTCAAAGTCTGAAAATTTATAGGTTTTGGGAGTCCTCCGATTTCAAAGTTAGAATCTTTTTAGGGGTTTTTATTCGAATTCGTTTTGGGGGCTCCTCCCTCCTCAAGCTACCTCCTCAAGTTTTTGTTCTATCCCATACAGACTCAAAATCAGAACATGAATACAACCAAGAGCCAAATTACACAGAAAGCTGAAAATCAAAGAGTCACATGTAAGCTGACGGCGAGAAGAAGATTCGGCCATCGGAATGTTCATAACGGCAGGAACAGTGAGGTTCCGGAGCTGAGAAATTTCCAGTTTGGGACTTTGGGCGAGAGAGAGAGTGGTGAGGTACTGGGCAAGAGAGAGAGCAAGAGCGGTTGTGTTTGGGACTTTCGGAAAAAGAGGGGAAAAGGATTAGGGCTGTTTTGTTAGGGCGATTTTACAATCAGCAATCACTATTTGGAAAAAGAGGGAAATTTTGCCCAAAAAAACAGAGGGAAGATTATTTGGATTAGCGCCAAGAGTAATACGGGGACGTTTATGTGTCATTGTGTTGCCAAGTCTTCTTTCCTCTTTTTTTTTTTTTTTTTTTGGTAAAGTAAACATACAAATGTATTTTACGACGGCAAGATAAAAATCTGTCGCAATTGATTACAAAGTTACTACGGCAAATATTTTCCGTCGCAAATAACTAGGCTTAATCGCGACGGAACATTTTCCGTAGCAATAGGGTCTCTATTGCGACGGCAACTGTTGCCGAAGTAAAAAACCGAAGCAATTGCAATTCTTTTTAGTAGTGAGGCTCAATTGGAGGGGTGTTATGGTGGCTCAAGCCCTTTGGTTTTCTGGGTAAGATGCTTCTCCTTTAGTTCATGCAGGATTTCTGCCTTAAAATTTGGGATATCAGAGCTTACTTGAGATATGGAGTCTTGGAAAAAGGGGAAGATCGTTGCAGCCGTGCGCAAAGATTGCAGTAGAAACAGCCGTAGTGACAGAAAATCTGGAATGAGGTTGAAGGGGAAGCTAGGGAGTTGTGAGCTCATCGTTCAAGGGGGAAGGAGATATTTGCTTACAGATTGGAAAGTTTCCTTCTTGCCAACTGACAGGGAAGATCGATGTTTCTCCTGGATCTTAGGGTCAAGCAGTGTATTTTAAGAGCTACGGGGAAAGGGAAGGAAGCTAGAAGAAAGACGGTGAAAGCTGGGCTATCCTATTTCTTTTGGGTTTGGGCTTTTCTTTGGGCTTTGGGTTTTGAGGAAAAAAGGTTGACCCAAACCTCATTTTCACCAATTCGCTATTGGTTTAAATTACAGGGCTTGGATCTTGAGCCCAAGATCGAGACCACCGATGACGTTAAACCAATAGGCGAGCATTATATGTTTCCGTAACCTTCCACACCATACTCACTTCTGCAAGCCCCAGGAATGCGTGGATGTGGCTTGGGTCCACATCTAGGGTGTGTTTGCTTGGTGGGTTAAAGTCGAGAGATGGGTATAAAATTCTATAGTTTTACAGAATTTTATACAAATTGCGTGTTTATGCTAAAATATGTCGCGACGACATATTTATTTGTCGTGTGATTTTTTGAGTACCAACAGCCTCTATGTCATCTTCATTAGGAACCTTGATTGTTCCTGTCACATGTCCCATCTTGTGTATCCCACGAAGATAAACGGACATAATCTTCTTCCATGTTTGGAAATTGGTACCAGTGAGTTTGGTACCTCCAAAAGAACCACCTTCTGAGCTCTTAACAGAGACCTCAACTTTTTGAACCTCATTGGCCTTAGAACCCTGACCTTCACTTTGATCACCACCCATCACAACAATACAGTAGCAAAAATCACAGAGTATGCAGCGGAAAAAAGAGGATATTCCAACAATTGCAGCGATATATATATATATATATATATTTTTTTAAACTGTTGGGATTGACCGAGTTGGTCGAGTTGACCGAGTTACCGAGTTGACTGGGTTACCGAGTGGACCGGGTTACCGAGTTTAGCTAGTCTGACCGAGGGAGAGGGACAACCGGAAGCGGGGCGACGCCGGACTGAGTCGAGGTCACAATCGTGGATGTCGACTGAAGGGATTCGACGATCTTAGGCAAAAGAGATTCGGCGATGGCAGAACGGCGATCTGAGGTAAACGAAGGCGGACGAAGATCGATCTGATGTCGGAGGTAGACGAAGGCGGTCTGGGACACAAGACGAGGTCGGTCTGGACTGAAGGTCTGGGAGAAGAGCAGCGATCTGCTACGGACTGACCTGGGACCGATCTGAGACGGACTGATCGATCTGTCGGAGGTTGAAGACGAAGCCGAGCGAGCGAACGAGATGAAGAGGACGTCTGAACGACATCGTTTCAGAGCCTGACCAAAGAATTGGCTTTTAATCCAATTGTTTTCCTCCGGATTGAGAAAAAACTGAAAGAAAGAGACAAAGTCTTTTTGGGATCTTTGCTTTGATACTAAGTCAAATATAATGAGGTTGAGAGAATAAATTATCTGATATATTATTACACCCATTCTGTGGTGTATATATACAGATTACAATCGTACTACAACTATTGTGTACTACTGTACTACACAACATATACACGATAAGTAGTTACAACAATATATTCCCTTGTAGTCTATTCCTAATAGGGAACGATGACTCACACTAACAGAGTTTAATCTGAATTATGCTATGGGGACTATGATTGTACATATCATCATATGATTATGTAGTTACTGGGCATCAATGTGTTTGAGATCTTGATGGCTCTATTCAGGAGGAAGAAGAAGTCGAAAAAGAAGAAGAAAGAAGGAAAGAAAGAGAGAAAGAGAGAGAGAACAAAAAAAAAAAAACCCAATATTTTTTAGGGTAAATTAGTCTTTTTGTCCTCATTTAGTGCTTCACGTGCGTCACACGTTGTCATGTTAACGGCTCCATGACGGAAATTGATCGTAGGTATGACGGTGATAAGAAAAAACAAGTCTAGGTATCACATTGATAACTTTGTAAGTTCAGGTATCATTCTGAAAGTCCCGTAAGTGTTCAGATACCGTTGGTGAATTTTTCCCTAAAAGATGACTGAAATGATGATAACTACTCGAAAGAGGACTTTAGCAATGTGGGGCGTCGCTTTACAATTGATTGGTGTTGGATTGGTTAGGTGATGCCAAACCAGTGGATACAATGGTATCTACTGGTGATGATATGATATGTCCTATGGCGCTTAGCGTTCATATCAAACAAGATTGCAATAATTTTTAGTATATATAATTGATTACATGATATGTACTGGTTCACGTTTTGCCTGAGGCTTCATGTAAAACGAGATCGTATAGAAATTAGGAAATGAAGAAAAAGTCGAGAATTGCCAACAGGTTATAGTCGTTGGGAGAATACGTACCTCTCAGTCCAGGAAATGTACCGTAGCCAGACGAACTAGCTCTCTGTATTGTACGCTCAACGAAGATTGGGTTGCATGCCTTATTATAATGCTCAGTGCTTCTACTTAAGTGGTCACGGTTTACACAAGCAGCGAGTATACAGATATTTTCGTTGTTTAGCTGGACTACATTTTCTCATTAATTCTACCACCCGGTCTCTCATCGGATTCATCCATACGAGGTACTAGATCTGAATCAACGATAAGAATTATTGGTGTACCCTTTTGGGAAATACAGAGAAAAACCATTTGAGCTTTGAAACATCATGGAAAAGGACGAACTCGCATTGATTGAATGAGGCCAGTTGTATCTAATCAGTTGTTTGTGATATATATATATATATTGATGAAACTTAATTACCCTTAATATCAAATTAAAAGGCATTTTGAGGCCTATAAATATTTTGAGGCGGTTTCTACAAGCAGGTGTTACTTTTTTTATTTAGAGTCAAAAGTATTTTAACTTTATAAGTGTAGACCTTAAATTATTTGTCCTTAAATTTTTAATTTTATCATTTGTGTCATTATACACATCGATTTGATCAATTATAACTAATCATTATTTAACCCATTAATTTGTCATAAATTGGTGACATAATGAGCTCAAGTGTGACACTGGGTTAAGAAATACCGCATTTTACATGATCAACGCTAAAAATTAACATGACTAGACTGATCACGTCAACTACTCATAGAGAAACTAACATATATGTAAACAAATTAGAAATTCTAGTGCACAAACAAATTAACTGTAAAATTCAAGGAGATAAAACAAATTTAACCTTTAAATTTATTTGTTCATAAGAAACAAGATATCTCTTTTCAATTGAAATTAGTCATAAAATACAGCCAGGGGAGTCTACAAGAAACTCCATACACAACAAAGCTTACATCAATACTCGATCGAATTAACAAGACATAAAGTGGAATCCCATTTATTGGCCAAAAAAAGAAAGGGGAACCCCATTACCATAAACAACTCTCTGAATGGTTTTCCTCATTAGTCAGTTATATGTCATAAACCAACTTGGAAAACGTGTTCATATGCCGAGAATGCAGATTGATGCACAGCGATAAACCATAATTAGTTGCACTTGGTATCATGTATGCCTTCCCTTCACTTGGAATTCCAGCACGTCCCATGAAACTTGGTCGCCCCCACCCAAAATCAGCATCATAGAGGGGCAGCGTAAACCAGCTAGTTATCCCAAGATTAGGGCACCTAACATGAGTCCCATGAGCAAGGCTTGACAAATCCTGATGACGCTGCTGAAGTTCAAGATAGTCGAGTGCCGATCGAACATAATCATCGTCCATACGCACCACAGCATTGTGAATGCAGCTTGCGGCATACGATAATGGTTTTGATATAAGATCCCCTGCTAAAGCTGTTGCTGCGGCTCTGAAAATCACATTACCAAAGTAACCAGGTGGGAGTGGGGGTTGCAATCTGGTCCTTCCGTTTACAGCAAAGAATAATTTGGTTTCTTGATCATTAGCTAGTTCACGTGCCTTGCAGGCACATCTCCATACATGACCTGAAAACACCTCAAATGAGGTATACTTGATTGGTAAAGTACTCATATCATCTTCTTCCTCTGTAGAGGTCGACATAGCTTTCAAGATGTTGAGCTGCTCCCTAGTAAATGTAAGAACCGAGACTACTGTTTCTACCCCAGTGCTTTCATGTTGATCGTGGTCATTAGGAGGTTGGTATACAATGTGGTGATTGTGGTTGAGTATAGTCCGAGGTGGGTCTCGAGCGCAAAGTAACGTCCTGTCGATTGTTGGTGGGATTGCAAGGTCCAGACCACGAGCCATATCAGACCATGTATTTATAAAGTGAAGAGCAGATAATCCATCTGCTAAGTGATGGTCTATGCGAACACCAAGTGCCACTCCACCGCATTTTAAATATGTGATCTGTACCAGCAACAGAGGATAAGAAGATATCCCGCCGGAATAATCAACGGTAGGGAGAAGCCCTCTCCCGAAGTCGGCAGTGGGTGCAAAATCGCCGAAGTCATCGATGCAAGAGCTGCTACGGGCCACAACAAACAAGGCCCCCTCCGCATTGCAATCTATTTCGAGACGACCCTTCTCGCCCTCATCCATTTTTCGCTTCAGGCGGCCGGCCAAAGGGTAAAAGGGCACAAGGGCCTTGCCGAGAGCGTCCCTCAAGACATGCATGTCAAAGAAATTACTGTCCTTGTCTGCACCAGCATCGACTTTTGGCTTGTAGATATAAATACTGGGAGTGTGAGTGCTGGGCTGCACCAAGTCCATGTTCGAGAGCCACAATGACTGCCGAGGTGTCTCCGCCGCTGGCCTCACCACTGTCGACTCAATCACACTGACGTTGACCGCCATCTTCCTGCTAGAATCTTAGATCCACAAAGAAAAATTTGAAGTTGCATGAGGCCATTTTTTCAGGTGAAGTTGTTATTAATTAACATCCTAGCCAGAAAGCAAAGAAAATCTCTACACCTCTAACTGTTATATAGAAATAGGAAATAAATAAAAGTTAGAAAAGAAGAAGGCATAGTTGGTAATATACCTTTTGTCCGAGAGATGCTGCTCAGACAAATGGTTTTAGTCTCTTCGTTTTATAATGCCAAGCGAAGTTTTCATAGCTAACCTGGAAAAGCTTGACTAAGCAACAATGGAGAAAGCGAGAGAAGTTGAGAGAGAGCAACTGGAGCAATTTCTGAGTTTCTTTCAATTAATACAACACCACACAAATCATATCAGCACACCCTATTTATAGTTAGGACAAACCTAACACTTATTACACGTTGGAAAATAAAGGAAAGGAAAATATCTAGACAACTAGTACATGGATGCCAGCTGGAAGCCAAATCATTGACCAACAAATACATTGCCATGCTACAACATCACGTAACAGTCAACATAAGTCAAGGCATGCATTCCACGTGATGAAGCAAAAGCAGAAGAAGCTGAGAGCTGAATGAGCAGAGCTGAAGTACATGGTGTACATGGTTAACAATGGCTACCTTGATGAATCATGCATGCATGAAAGCGACCATTCCTGTTTTGTCCAAATCAAGAGGTGTAAAACTGTAAATGATCAATGCTGTACGTGTGGTTCAAATCAAACTCTATTATCGAAAGATGCTCTTTTGGCTGTTCTTGCTGTTCGAGTTAACTAGTCACAGAGTCAGCGCGCGCTTTGCTAGTGCATCCTCAACTCACATTTTCTAAAGCATTTCCTCTTGCTGTTTCCTGAATTAAAATGTTTCGAGTTAATTTCATTTTATGCATTTCTTTATTTTCAAGGTCCTTGGAGTGTCTATTTACGATTTCATTTTCATTCCATGCATTAAAGAACAATACAGGAATACATACAAACAAAGAAACCCAGTTCCAACTTTCTGTAATCCACAGAAAATCTCCAGCAGAAAATTATCAAGATCAAAACCCAATAACTAAATTTGCAAACCACCAAAGAACAAGACCCTTTTGTTTTGTGGAATATGCAACCTCCTTTTGTTTTGTCATAATGATCTTTTAGGTCTTCCCAGTTTCCTTTTTCCTAATTTTTTGTTACATTACTTGTTGTTTCAAGAGAGGTTTCAGTTCGGTTCCCCTCACTTATTTTTCTCTTTTTCTATAATTAATTCAATTGTGCGTTAGTGAGGTTGCTTCTCTTTTTCAATCATATTTCGGTAAAAAAAAAAAAAGGGCAAGGCACTAGCCAAGAAAATGCCTCATCCTTCCATTATGTTATTATGGCATTACCACAATTGATATTTTTTTGGTTTTTTTTTTTTTGACAATTTTCTACAATTGATTTGTACATATTAAGCTGAATATAAACTGATGTGTCATTGTCTGCATTGATGTGGTAGGGTAAGCCTCCTGACAAATGATTTGGACATGTTAAGCTGAATATAAACTGATGTGTCATTGTCTGCATTGATGTGGTAGGATAAGCCTCCTCACAATTGATTTGCACATGTTAAGCTGAATATGAACGATGTGTCATCTGAGTTGATGTGGTAGGATGAGCCTCTTCACTTCATTCTTGATCAACCAATATTGTCGGCAAGGTAGAGGTGTATGCTTTTTCTGCAATTAAATAATTGGATTTATTTCATTTTACCTCATGTCCTTTACACATTAAATCAGTTGTGCACTTGTAATTCTAATTTCATCACATGTACCCTTGTTCTCTCCAATTTAATCAATCTTATATTTTTATTAGTTTTTCCATCAATTATTTCGTAAATTAAAAACGTGGTTCTATCGGGCTCTTTTGTAGGATGATGATTTACAAACGTGGAATGCAAAATTATATTGTAAGTGAGGAGAATTTCGAAATATATTATACAATAGTTAGCAAAAAAGTTAAGAATTGGACAAGATTGATTGAATTGGTAAGTGCAAGGGCTCAAGTGATTTAGGGTATAAAATTCAAGGAGGTAAAAAGAAATTCGTTCTAAATAATTACATAAAAAAATCAGTTTTAAGAAAAGAATAAAATATAATATAAATTTTTGTATATTTCGGTGGAGACCATAAATGTACAATTTTTTAATTTTTTATTCAAGAGTGTGTTTAAATGAGGGAAAAAATGATGGAATTTAATTGAAAGTGAGGATTTCATAGTTCCTAGAAACCAATTCTCTCATTTGGCATTCTCAGATTGGAAATTTAAATTTCTCTGTGGCAAAAAAAATGAAGGAATTCATTCCTCTCTTTCGGAAAGCCAAGGTATTGCTCTCACTCTCATCTATTCTAGCTCCAAATTTTCAATGTTCTAAGTTCTAAAAGAAACATTGAAATGTACGGGGAGTACGGTGAGATTATAAGGAATGTTAGTGTTGGAGGTGCACATAATGAAATAGAACTACCAATCTTTAGTTTAAGGAGTATATTAGCTACTACAAACAATTTCTCTTAAGCTAATGGGAGGATTTGACCCTGTTTATAAGGTTCCATTGACTCTTCATAAATTTGATAACATCTTTTACGTATAGATATTTCTAAGGAAATAGTTCTTTTTGTCACAGATTTACTTTCTTTAATAGGGGATTTTGCCTGAAAATCAAGAAGTAGCCATAAAGAGTCTGTCAAAGAAATCTAAGCAAGGATATAAGGAGTTCATGAATGAGTTAAAACTTATAGCCAAGCTTCAACATACAAATCTTGTTAGGCTCCTGGGTTGCTGTATTGCAGAGGAGGAATTGATCATATTGATCTACGAGTACATGCCCACTCAAAGTTTGGACAAATTTTTGTTTGGTATGTTCTTCTACTGAAGATTAATTTTTGATGATATTGGTGATTTAGTTAAGATTGTTAGTCATTCTTCATCGTTTGTCCAATCAGATCCATATGAAAACACAAGATTGGATTGGAGTAAACGTTTTCAAATCATAGAGGGTATTGCTCAAGGGGTACTTTACATCCACAAGCACTCCAGATTGAAAATCATTCATAGGGATCTAAAAGCTAGTAATGTCTTGTTAGATGGAGAAATGAATCCCAAAAATTCCGACTTTGAAATGGCAAAGATATTCGACATGAATCAAATCAAAGCAAACATCAACAGGGTTGTTGGAACAAAGTATGTATTTGTCGCACATGATTTCAATCATTTATATATAATGAAATCACTAATATTTCTCATTTCTCTACCACTGATTCATGTAGCGGTTATATGTCTCATGAGTATGCACATTATGGCCATTTCTTTGAGAAATTGGATGTGTTCAGCTGTTGGAGATTATAAGTGGAAAAAGAATGATGTTTTCCATCATGTTGAACATTCACCAACTCTTGTTGATTGGGTAAGTGAAATTCTAGTTATTGTTAGACGCTGAAATTAGAAGTTTTAGTTTATTCACGTATGCCTTAAAAACGAAAAGAAATGAAATTTTCAATTAGAATCTATAAGCAGAGGAAGCTATTAATTAGCTTTACCACTACCTTTAACTTATTAGCTTTATCACTTCTCTTCTTCAAAGAACTTGCATATTCAACGGAGACTACTTTTGGTGATGTTGGCTCTTCTCCATCAAATGGAGTCACCATTACTATCTCAGAAGGTCGATAGAGGTTCGATATCTATTGGTGAAACAAGCATTTGGAAAATACACCATCGGCTTTTTGACAATCTTGCAAGACATAGATCACTGGGCTCAAAATTCTACATATTTTTTTTGTTAATCATGTATTTAGACTCTATTTTTTTTGGGTGAGGGTAGCGTTATTATCCATTTATTTTTTGTCACCAAGATGGCCCTTACAAAAAGCATTGTATCTATAATTTTTTTTTATGTATTTTTTTTTTCTTCTTCTTCTTATTTATTTATTTATTTTATTTCAAAGGGGTGCAACAGAATGATTTCTTTTGTTTTTAGCATTTGGAGTAATGTGAAACCAAAATCAAATTACATCATTTCAACCATGAATTTGAAATCGTCATGGTGAGGTGTGATATACAAAACTGTGGTCTAAAGTTACCGGAATTATATGTGTTGCAGAAGCCTTTTGAAATTATAGGGGGTGAATGGATGAATGAGTTTTCTGTCAAGTTGTTGAAGTTGAACTTTGGTGACTTCTAAAAGGAATGGTCATGGCTTGGCAGAATGGTAGTTGATTGTTGGAAATAGAAATGGATTCACTTGTTGCTGTCAAGTTGGTTCTCCTTTGGACTGATCGTTTTTGTCATCTTTATAGTCTTGTGGCAAACTGTCAGAAGATTTTGAGTAGGGATTAGAATGTGTCTGTTACCCATGTTTACAGATAGTGTAATTCAAAGGTGACTGACTTGTTAGCAAATATTGATTATGGTTATGAGCCTAGTTGCAGATTCTTTATTTCTCCCTTTGCTGATGTCGTTCCTATTTTGGAATATGATTTATTAGGCTTATGAGTGCTTTATTTAAGCTAAGATTAATTGTGATTTAGGTTTCTTGTCACTTGCCTTCAGAATTCTTTGTAATAAATTTTTTTTAAGGTGAAGCTATTTGCATCCCCCAGATAAGGCTCATTACACCAGAAAATTAATTTTATTTTCTTTAAAAATATCATCTCGTCTCATTCTATACTTCACAACTTTGAATTTGATGATAAACAAATACAATAGAAGGTTTGTCAAATTTTCATTAAAGCTATTTGATATAATTTGATAGATGATTATTGATTTTCAAATCTGAGAATTATCTTTTTTTTTTTTTTGGGATAATAAAGAAATGTGTTTGGGCTGGGAGTCTCTTCATCAAAACATTCATTTATCTTTTTTTTTTTTTTTTTTTTGGGATAATAAAGATGAGATTTTTTTTTGTTTTTGAAAGGAAGATGAGAATTATTTGAAAAAGAGAAATGTGTTTGGGCTGGGAGTCCCTTTTTCATTTGAACCCTGCTGACCGTTAAAACTTTCAACTCTCTCCGTAGTCTGGAATCGAAACAAACCAAAACAGAGAGCCAGAAACGCCGTGCAGTGGCTGAAGAGGGAATGGTAACGACCTCTTCAGCCTCTGCACATATTGAATTTTGCCTTCTATTATTGCTCATATTCTTCTGTGCACAGATAATGGAGGAATGAGAAAATCGGAGAGCGCGAATCTGAGGTAGGAGAAAAGAACTTTTTTTTTTTTTTGAAGTTTATATGATTTGATTAGCAATTTGTGATCTTTCTGTTCAAATTCTTATAAATTTATTAATGGATTGTGCTTAGTTTCTCAGATAAGAGACTTGGATAGGAAGAATGCAGAACTGGAAGAACAAAACAAAAATTTGGCTTCCATGGTACGACTCTTGCTTGTTTCTTTTCCAAAAGTTTTCACTTTAGGAGGGTTTGGTTGTGGACTTGTGGGCAATGGTCAGTTTGGTTGCCTAATTATATTGTCGTCTTGATGTTTTAGCTTGAAACAAAGGAAGCCGGGAGTAATGTGCTGCAGAAACGTTTGAATGATCTGGTAAATTTATCACCTTTTAACATCCTCACCTTTTAAGGCTGCCCCGGTTTACTTTGTTTGCTGTAATTTAGGAGCAAAATACTGTACCGTCTTTGAGGAAAGCTCTCAAGGATGTCGCAATGGAGAAAGATGCAGCAGTTGTTGCACGGGTAATGACCGTCCATATGTTGCTTTGTCTCACTTTTCATTATGTATAGTCCCTCACAGTTTGGTTTCTTAGTGTAGGAGGATCTCTCTGCTCAGGTGCGTATGCTCAAGAAACGTCTAAAGGACGCAGAAGAAGAACAGTATCGAGTGTGCAATTTGTTTCTCTCCCAGTTCCCTTGGAACAGCTAATAACTATCTTTTCTAACTACTTCTTTGGCAGAACTCAATATGATACAGCAACAAACAATGAGTGGCTCACTTGGTGCACTAAACTCAATTGCTAATCCACCTGATCAGATAAAAACATTAGAAATTGAGTTAGCTAACATAAAGTCTGAGTTACAGGTAACAATTCTATTTGTTTGATGGCCTTTTGTAGTTTCTGCGGGTGTCTGACCTCAGTGAAAATTTTGTAGCGCAAGTCAATGTTTAGACAGCAAGAACGACAACAATTAGGAGAGGAGCAGGCTCGAGCATCCATCCTTACATCTGAGAAGCAAGAATTGGAAGAAAAACTTGCAGCTTTGTCTAGAAAGTCCTCAGGTACCATAGCATATAATTTCCACGATTAGAATTTTCAACATGGAGTGGCTTTTAGATGTTTTGAGCTATATCCATTCCCCTGGATGTGGGTTATTTTATTTTATTTATTGGTTCATGCCGCTTACCTTTTCATTTCGAATTTACTTGTGAAGATTATTTTAGTAATTACGATGGGGCAGTAGAGGATGCACATATGGTCCATCAGTTTTAAGTCTTACCAAACATATTACAACTCCATGGAAATTCCAGATGATCTTGTACTTCAGATAACAAAGGTACAGAAAAGAGAGCCTTTATGATGCCTCTTTTAAGTCTGGGCTTCCACCCTCTGATATGTAAAAGAGGCTTAAAATGGTTATACTTAAAAAGACTTCTGCTCGAGAAAAGTTGAACAAATTGGCAACTTCATTTATCTTGCAAGAGGTAGAATTTTAGAAAGCTGGCATTGTTATTGTTTTTATTGCTGTAATTTGTTTGTACATCTATAAGTTATGTACTTCTGGCTTTTTAGTTCCATGAAGTATTTTTATTTATCACCTTTGGCTTTGTTACAATAGCCTAGATGCCTTTTATGGTTGTGTTGATTTTGTTGTGTGGCCTTTTAGTATGATTAACCTCTTCTATAATAGTCTTTTACAAAAGCGGTAGAGCTTCTGATTGTTGTTTCTATGTTGTTACCCCCTGTCATTGCAGAAGTGTCAGACAAAGTGGCCAGCATGGGATTTTCATTAGTAAGTTAATTGCCTGATGTTCATCTTTACGGAAATTTTGTACTATCTTTGTCTATGAATGGGGAAGGAAAAAATAGCATGGAATACATAGAGGTTAGAACTCAATGGCATGTAATTTCAGTCACAATTGATCAAAATGTGAATTGGTTAATGCACAGAACTTTTTAGTGGGTTTGTCAGCATGGTCATAAAGGTAGACCACTTGCTATGACCATAATAAAAAGCATGTTTACAATGACCATATTATGACTGATTGATTAACTGTATCTTCTCTCGGTTTTGTTGGTCCTTAAAAAATTATGTTCTGATACATGATTTACTGGTTAATGCATTCATGGCCAGGAAGACAAGGAGGTACTCGAGAAGCAGATGCATGACATGGCTGTAGTGATTGAAAAATTGGAAAGCAGTAGACAAAAGCTTTTGATGGAGGTAGTCTTGGCAATTTATTTTTCTATTGGCTTTTTTTTTGTGTATTTATTTTTCTATAGACTCCAATGGCATTTTTTTTTCCCTTTTGTGTATATGCTGTTTCACAGCTAACTCACTTTTTGGAAATGGTGGCAGATTGATTCTCAATCTTCGGAGATAGAAAGGCTTTTTGAGGAAAACTCTAATTTATCTAGTTCTCATCAGGAGGCTATGAGCATAGCTTTGCACTGGGAGAATCAGGTACCTTTGGTTTCTTAATTGATGAGAATTGACAGAATATAGCTTGTGTTCAAGGAACTCTACTATTGCCTATCTATGCATCTATCAATTAACTATTTTACTTTTTTTTTTTTGTAGTATTATTTGGCGGTTTAGTTTCCCATTAACTAGGCTGAAAAAATTGTCAGTTGTGCATGAAAATAGGTGATATTGTTTAACCTAACACTTTACTTTTCCTGGAATAGTAGTGAGTCCATCTAATCTGAGCTTTGCGTGATATTGTTTAACCTAACACTTTACTTTTCCTGGAATAGTAGTGAGTCCATCTAATCTGAGCTTGCAGTATGAAACAGCGTGTTGATGTGGAATAATTAATGATAAATGCAGAGTCTTCTGTTATGGGAGTAGAAATCAGTTTTATATACATGCTCGTCTATTTTGTTTTGCTTATTGCCCCTAATGTAAACTTGCAGGTGAAAGACTGTCTTAAGCAAAATGAAGAGCTCCGAGGAATCTTAGATAAGTTAAGAACTGACCAGGCCAAGGGGTTGCTCGACTCCCATAGCAATGGTTCGAACAAGACTGGTTTAGCTGAATATACACCTGAAGTTCTCTCTATCAAGGTTAGTCTGTTGGTTTAGTGTCACATTTGATCATCAATAGGGTTCTCTTGAACTTTCTATTCTATATGGATGTTGGGTAGTTAAGAGGTAGAGAAACAGCCAGTGCAGTATAACAACTTCTTGTAGAATAATCATAAGGAGTTATCTAGGAATATGATAATCCCATTAGTTTTTCACTTTGTTATTTCTTAGGCTGATATTGCTGATTAGGTGTATCATCAGGGTTGCTTTTTGTTTCTAGGATCAACTTGCAAAAGAACAGAGCAAAGCAGAGGCATTATCAGCTGAGGTATTACAGCTCTCAGCAAGACTCCAACAAACCACTCAAGCATACAATGGTCTTGCACGCCTGTAATTTTTCTCTCCTCCATCTCTCTGTTCATCTTGTTTTTATAAATTCCATGCAAGGCTGCAGTAATAAGATAAATTTCATCTAATGTATGGCAGCTATAAACCGGTGTTGCGAAACATAGAAAGCAGTCTCATTAAGATGAAACAAGATGGCCCTGATCGACAGTGCGGTAAATACAAAACTCTTGCACTACCCGTTTACATAAAGTTGGTGGAATTAGCATGTTTTTGTTCTTTAATTTTCGTAATTGTGCTCGGCATCCTTCATGTAACAAAATGTTCACTAGCCAAAACAAGGTATCCAAATCTTCACTGAATAGCTTTATGTAGACTGATTGTTACAGAAATATAGTGAGAAATGAAAGATCTCTTTTACATTTTTTGTTGGAGGAGAAATGAAAAGTCTCGTATACATTTATTGTAAATGAAAAATCTCTTATACATGGTTCTAAGAGATTAATTGGTACCTTGTATCTGCATTTCGTGACTAAGATAACAATTAGAACTGATGGGATTATTTCAATTGAGGAACTGAAATCTTATTTATAGGCTTGCTCTCGGTATCTTATACTGAGTGGTTCTTCAGCCAATCAGTCACCTGTGTTCTTTTATTTATATACAGGTGAATTATTTACATGCATACGGCATGTAGGGTCTTTGCTTTTTGTTTTTATTTCCGGGGAAGTATTCAGAGCATCGCCGTGCACTTGCACCAACACAAATAAATGGTTAGATTGCATTAAATACACTTTTTTTTAATTAAAAATAAAGTTATAATAAATATCAAAGTTTGAGATAATTTTATAAGGGTTGGGTCACTTGCACCGTTGGTGCATAGAATAATTTCCATTTATTTCCTTCCTATCTTTTAGCCGAGAACTTTGACTTTTAGTTCATGAAGTGTGATTAAAGCTACAATTAATTTTAGGTTGCAACTAAGACATTAAAGATGGCAGTAGGAAAGTAAACATATCTAATAACTAAAGTATAATTAGAGTCGGGCACGATGATCTACTGTTAATTATATTCTAATAGGATTTATTACCTTTAATAGATATGAAAGTTTCAGTTAATTATTTCTAGCTGTTCAGCTTTAATTTAGTTTGTGTTGAAGGAAAACCTAATTTGTGTTTAGCCCAAACTCTAGGTTACTTGACCTAGTGGTAATAGGATTTAATTAGAAGGATCTAGAATCCTATTCAATGTAGATTACTTTCCTTGTATGATTGAGATTCTATGCATTGTAATCCTATAAAGAGGCCCCATTATCAATGAGAATACACAGCAAATTCCTCTCAAATTCAGTTTCTCTACAACACGTTATCAGCACGAAGCCCTAACCCTGAAATCCTAAAATTCGTAGCCTTCAAATCCCAGAAACCACGCGCCGCCCACCTTGAAGCTCACACCTCCAGGAGTCCGGAACCGGCGGCGCTGCCCCCATAAACAGGCCGGAATCAACCTGAAACCGGCCGCCGGAAGTGACCAAACCGGCCTCCAAGAAGAATCCAAAGATCTCATGCCCGTTTGCTATCTTTCCGTCCACCTTCTACTGCCATATTTTGATAGCATCTGTACCTCGTCCCCAGATTCCGGGAACCGGAAAAAACCTCACCGGAACCGGCCATAAAACATCCAAACCGGCGGCCTGAAGACGCTGCAGCAAAACCACCGAACGCCTCTCTCTTCCGTCAACTCTGCCTCAGTCAACCCAGCCCAGCAGAAGCAAGCCCATCTTCAGCTCGGCCCAAAACAAAGGATAAACCGTAGGCCCAGAAGCAGAAGAACCAGCCACGTCCAGAAACCCAGAAGCAACCCACGTGAAGCTGGCCCAAGCGGAGCCCACCTCAATCAGCCGAGCCACCAAGCCGTGAAGCCGCCAAGCCGCAGAAAACCGCCACGTCAGCATACACGCAGGCGCCTAGCCACCTGCCACGTCAGCACCCGGTCAACACTTTTCCGGCGACTTTTCCGGCAACTTTCCGGCCAACTTCCGGCGACTTTTTCCGGCCACTTTTTGGCGATTTTCCGGATACTTTTCAGGCGACTTTTTTCGGTCATCTACAGTAACTCCGGCAGCTACAGTACTTTCCGGCGCTACAGTATTTTCCGGCGACGCTTTTTCCGACCATCTTTTAAGGTAATTTTTCTAAAAGTTCCCGTTTTTTGAAGTTTTTCAATTTCTTCTTCTTTTCTCGGGGACTTCCAAAATCCCTTCTTCTACCCCCCTTTTCTCTACATAGGGGAGACCAAAAGCCGAACTGTGGGGGTTCGCGCTCACTCCAAGCTTGGAGCTTGTAGAGTCCTCCAAACTTAGAGTTTGTTGAGAAGAAAACGATCGACCATAACATCGTCGTTTCGATCTAATCCAAAACCCCTCTTGGAATTCGATTTTCTTGGAAGCGACTACGCTCAGAAAATCTAATTTCTTGGAAGCGACTACGCTCAGAAATTTAATAGTTTTTTCGTGGTAGCCTTTTTCGCTCCGAAACTAACCCTAATCTTGTGTTGTTTTTCAGGATGAGTTACCTGAACAAGTTGAGCTTTGTCCCACTCGAGACAACTGGCGCAGGATACCATAGGTGGGTCCGAGATGTGCGCCAACATCTTAAGGCTGATGGAATTCTGGAAACCATCCAAGAGCCTGGTCAGAACGTGCTCTCAATCGAGCAAGCTACTGCTTTTGAAGCAAAACAAGCTAAGGCCATAATTCTCATGACAAGGCACATGAATGACGCGCTCCAAAATGAATACCTCAATGAGGAAGACCCAAGAAAGCTATGGGTAGAACTAGAGCAGCGATTTGGCAACGTTCGTGACTCCCTGCTTCCTGATTTAGAAGTGCGATGGCATAGCCTCCGCTTTTGTGATTTCAAGTCTGTGCTTGATTATAACTCGGAAGCTCTTCGTATCAAGTCTCTGATGGAGTATTGTGGCCAAGCCATAACTGATACGATGTTGATCGAGAAGACTCTCTCTACCTTCCCCGTCTCTGCACTGATGATTTCAAAGAATTATCGGATTGATGTAAATGCAGGACGTATCACAAGGTTTCATGAGCTCATTGGCGCCATGAACGTAGCTGAAAAGCACGATAATATCCTTGTGAAGAACTATAATGCTAGACCCGTGGGAACTAAGCCTATTCCGGAGTCTAACTATAGTCGCGCCCCCAATGGAGGACGCAAGGAGCGAAACCCTAAGGATAGGGACAATTCTGGACGTTCTGGTCCATATATTCGCCCTAAAGAGGAAGGAAATCGCCAAGAGAGGCGTGCACGGAACCGTAGAGGTCAACGTGTGAAGAGAGAGAGAGGCGGAGCCTCCGACCATGGTGGTAACGCCACCAAGAGGATAGGTCGTTCAAATCGCGCCCCAATGGCGCCTCGATCAAGGGAGCCTGACCATGATGATGTTTGTTTTCGATGTGGATCAACTGAACATTGGGCTAAAACATGTACCGCACCCAGAATGTTGCAAACGCATACAAGACGTATCGTGAAGCAAGGGAAGCAAATTACATGGCACAAGAAGATCAAGATGGTGATCTAGATCTAAGGGTGGAAGACTACAAGGATCAAGACCCAGAAATTGGCGATTTTGATTAAGTCTTTTTATTTTCCAAGAGATGTAGGCGATTGCCATATTCCTTTTTTGGATTAGATTTTCTTTGATCATAGAAACAATGATGTATTTCGTTGGCTTATGAATAAAATTTCGAGTTCTTTTCATTATGACTCAATTTTGATTCTGAGCATATGACTTTGTGACTACGATGGCTAGACCATCAGTATTAATTTAAGGACATGGAATAGCCCAAGTTCCACTTGCCAAATGGCACCTTGATTACAGTTGTCACAGAAACTCTCTACGCTCTTAGGGCAAATAGTACCCTATGAATAGCCAACGAATTCCATGCGAAAATGCATGTAGAGAACGGAAATGAGTTCCTTTGCATTACCTCTAATGATTGCGAACAAAGACGCATCTTAGAGACGTTTATGTGTCTCTCTAGTGGACTTTATGTCACTATTCGAGCTATTAAATCCAATAAACTTATGAGAGAAGATCTCTTGGATTTAGACACATATTGGCTTTGTCACGACAGGATAGATCATCCTAGTCATGATATGATGATCCGTCTACAAAAGACTTCACATGGACATCATTTCTTTTGAGCAAAATGAAGCAAGATGCCGCCATAAAAGGCGCCAACCATGGGCATAACGCCATGGTTGTTCCTCCTTGTGGCCATGACGCCATACATGCTAATTTCCATGGCTCCCACGCCATGATGGGAGATGTAGTCACATATTTTGCTTCTAATAGCGCTACAGACGCTTAGGCCTAACCAAACTCCTCATTGGTTGCTTCTAAGGCCTCTCGCTCGTTTTACAAAGCCCATTCCTTAGGAAATTAGGACTGAGACCGTCCTATGCAAAGGATATGACAATACTCATTCTGTTCTTACAAAGAATCCGTAGGGATTTTGTGGATTGATTCAACCAACTTGCGGACGCTTAAATATTTCATGATGTTGGTTGACACGCAAACACGCCGGTCACGTGTTGTGCCATTGTCCACCTATAAATGCTACTTATGCTACACTCCTAGCACATATCATGTGACAACGGGCTCACTCCCCGAATCATCCTATTCAGTCAATTGGATTTGACTATGCTAGAGAGTTTACATCGAAAGACTTTCGATGGATATTGCAATGGGTTTGATGTTGGACATCACATTCCCATGTACACACCCAATTGGTCTCGCGGAAACGACTACGATGGTAGTCCGAACATTGGTAATGCGCACCAATCTTCTTACATCCGCTTGGGGTGATGCAATATCGCATGCAGCTATGCTAATTCGTCTACGACCTACGCCACTCAATGTACCTCTGCGTTACAGCTAGTGACTGGGTACACGTCTTTTGTACTTACGCACATTTGAGTGAGCCATTTATGTGCCAATTGCGCAGCCACAGCGCTCTATGATGGGTCCTTACAAGACGAATGGGCAACTACGTTGGATTTGCGCTTCCAACAATCGTCCGCCACTTAAATGCCCTTGCTAGGCGATCTCCTTACCGCTAGATTTGCGGATGTCACTTTGATGAGACAGTCTTCCCGTCGTTAGGGGGAGATAAGAACACGAATGTTCAACAGGAACGACAGGAATTGTCGTAGTCTGTCCCCACTATGTCTCATCTTGATCCCTATTAAAGTGACGAGATCACACAAATATGCTGCAAACATGCCTGCAAGGAAGGACGTCCCTACGAGAGGACGTAGCGCCACCCTACACGGAGGTAGGCATGGCGCCAATGCCAAAGAGAGTGGCACTCTGGCGTTACAGGCCATGGCCCCAGCTAGGATGCGTGGGAGGCCCGTGGGTTCGAAGGATACTTTGGCACATTCCAATCCTTTAATCATCAAGACTCAAAATCCGTCTCATGAGTATCTTCCGGGTTATGGTTATCGTTGGGGGATGCCTCAACGTCAAACCCTATTCCTGAGAATATAGAGCTCTATGAAACTTACACTAGTGTACATGAGACGTGGGATAGAAACTCCATCATAATTGATGATGTAGTTACGCATTTTGTTGCGCATGAGTTTTGCTAAGTCCGATGATATCGAACCACGCTCCGTTGATGAATGAATGCCAATGTAGAGAGTTTTTGGCCTAAATGGAAAGATGCGATCCAGGTTAAGATGGATTCTCTAACGAAGAGGAAGGTTTTCGAGCTAGAGATGCCAACACCTCCTAACATAAAACCTGTTGACTAATGGGTCTTCGTTAGAAAGCGTGTGAGAAAAAGAGATGGTAATCTCGCCTTATGGCGCAAGGTTCTCACAAAACGCCCTGGAATCGACTACGATGAGACATATTCTCTCGTAATGGATGTCATTGCACTCCACTACCCTGTCAGTTTGGTAGTTTCCGAATAACTGAACATGCAGCTTACAAATGTGGTCACTACGTATCTCTATAGGGATCTAGATACGGAATATACATGAAGATTCATGAACTTCATTTACCCAAGTCAAGTGGCTCTAGACCATGGAGCGCGTTTACAAAGAGGTTGAAACGCTCACTAAAGTGACTACTTGATTGGGAAGGGATATGCCCACGCGTTTCTATAACAAGTTTCGGATTCTATCGCGGTTCATGTTGGACATGATCTTCATTAGAAGCCCTTAAAGAGTTAAGGGAAACCGCTGAACACTTGAAATCCGAGTTTGAGATGAAGGATTTTGGGAGAACACGATTATGTCTCGGTTTGGAACTTGAGCATCGTGTCGATAGATGCTTAGGCATTTTGACAAGGTCAAGCCTTCAAGCACCCCCATGATCGTCCGTAGTCTTGATCCTGAAAAGGATCCTCTTCGTCGAAAGGATGATGACGAAGATGTGCTAGAGGCAAAAGTGCCTTACTTAGTACAATAGGCGCATTATTGTACTTACTCAATGCACAAGACCGACATCTCATTTTGAACTTGTTAGCTAGATATAGCTCTGCGCCAACGCGACGCCATTGGATTGGTGTAAAAGATATCTTTCGATATTTGAGATGTACGATTGATATGGGCTTGTTCTATCCCTACAAAGAGATGATGGATTCGGACCCATCACACACCAGAAACGCCCGCCAACGCTGGCCTGCGTTCTCTATCCCCATCCAAAACGACATGTGTTTTGGAAGGTTTTGCTGATGTTGGGTATCTGTCTGACCCACACAATGGTCATTCCCAATCCGGTTAAGTGTTCACCATGGGAAAAGACCGTGATCTTGGAGGTCTACATATTAGACCCTAGTCGCTATATCTTCGAACAATGCAGAGATCATTGCTCTTCACGAAGTGGTTCGTGAATGTATATGGATTGGATCCATAATTACGCATGTTCGAACAATTGTGGTTTGAAGTCTACCACAGATGAGCCTACGAGCATTTAGGATAATGCTACTTGTTTTGAACAAATGAGGCAATACATCAAAAGCGACAACACCAAGCATAATCAGCAACAACAGACACTCCTCGAGATCAAAGTGAACTAGGTTCGATCTGAGGACAGTGAGCAGACTTGTTTACTAAGTCATTGCCCAAACCACGTTCGAGAAACATGTGGCAAGAATTGACTTGCGGAAATTATCTGAACTCCCATGATCGTAGTCATCAGGGGGAGGTGCAGACATCAGGGGGAGATGTCTACATGTTCGTCTCGAATCGTGAAGGGTGTGTTGTGCTCTTTTTCCCCTTCGACCGAGGTTATTTTTGTCCCACTGGGTTTTTGTTACTCGGCAAGGTTTTTAATGAGGCAACGAGAGAAGCACCGCGTTTGGGCAACACAAGGGGAGTGTGAAGGAAAACCTAATTTGTGTTTAGCCCAAACTCTAGGTTACTTGACCTAGTGGTAATATGATTTAATTAGAAGGATCTAGAATCCTATTCAATGTAGAATTACTTTCCTTGTATGATTGAGATTCTATGCATTGTAATCCTCTATATAAAGAGGCCCCTATTATCAATGAGAATGCACAGCAAATTCCTCTCAAATTCAGTTTCTCTACAACAGTTTGTTAGTTTATTATAGAATTAACCGAGAACTGCACTGGAAGCGTTGGTTTGGTTTTAGTTAAAATTTTTATCCAACTGAGTTCAATTCGATATGGTGTCCATTTTTGGCTTGGAAAAGGGTCACTCCTAGGCACAACTACAACACTAGGTTTTTGGTGTGTCAAATTGTGTCAGGCGGGAGACAAAAGAAATGTTATTTTCAATTAGAACTAGACACGCATTCGATAGTCTTGCTTACATAAGAGACAGTTTTAAGGGACTAAGAGACAACTACATCTCAATTACATGTATTCAATTTACAAGCTGAAACTTTTAATAAGGTTTTCATCCAGTTACCCCATTTTAGGGATTTTTTTTTCTCACTTATCCCATTAAGTGAGAGGGAGAGATAGTCAGAGAGAGAGAGAGAGATAGTTTCCTCTGTCTCACGCAGAATGACATGCATGTATCCTACCTGAAAGATAAAAAAAGGACAGTTTCCTCTCTGTCTCACGCAGAAACAGTATAGATCAGGGAAAGAGAGAGAGAGCCCTCCCATCCCTTTAGAGTCTCCCAAGCTCGCCGGACCTTCCCGTCGCCAGAAGGTGAACCGTGAAGGCGAGAACAATCAGGCCCTGCCAAAGCCGCTCGATCTCGGCGGAGACAGAGTTGGAGAGCCAGGACAAGCTAATCGATGGTGGAGAAAGCGTTTTGAGACGGCCGAGGAAAGAGAGGAGAGTGAGAGGGAGCGCGCGGAGAGAGAAATCGGAATGAGAGAGAGAGATGAGAGAGTGGCAGTGGTTGTAGTTTATTAATTAGGACGAGGGCAAAATTGATTTTTTACACTTAAATGGGTGAGTGGGAATAAAAATTTGTTGTTGAGGTAAGTGAGATAATTTTGGTGGATTTTGGTGTTTTGGGTCAAGGACCCTATAATAACTTAAAACTATGCATTTTTTTTTAACAGTCGGATTCACTTGTCCCTTAGTCCCTTTAAAAATGTCTTGTCCTTTAGGTGAGCAAGGCCCATGCCTCTCATATCAACTTATCAAGCAATATGAAAACTTTTACCAGACTCTTACACTAGCACTTTGAAAATTACAGTAAACTCTTTTACCTGCTCCTGTTACTATCCGATCATCCTCTTTCACAACTCATTATTCTCATAGTATAAAATATTCAGTGATGTTCACTAGATCAGTAACTGGCCATGAAAATCATGCTAAATTGTCGTTGGATGTAAATCTAATAGAGGAAAATAAAACAACTCAATCTAAATATTTTCACTGTTGGATTTACATCGGGGGTGGTTAAGCAAGACATTCTTGGAAAATGATATCATATGCTGAGATTGCAGACTAATGGACAGTGACAAACTCCCATCATCGGTTGCACTAGGTTGCACATAGCCCTTCCCTTCACTTCGAATTCCAGAACGCCCAGCGGAAATTGGTCTACCCCACCCAAAATTAGCTTCATAGATGGGCAATGCACACAAGCTGTTTATCCCAAGATTAGGACACCTGACATGAGTCCCATGAGCAAGGCTTGACAGTTCCTGATGACGCTGCTGAAGTTCAAGGTAGTCAATTGCTGATCGAAGATAATCATCGTCCATACGCACCAAAGCATTGTGAACACAGCCTGCGGCATACCATATTGGTTTCGATATGAGATCCCCTGCTAAGGCTATTGCTGTCGCTCTGAAGACCACATTACCAAAGTAACCAGGTGGCAGAGGGGGTTGTAATCTGGACCTTCCATTTACAGTAAGGTATAATACAGTTTCTTGATCATTAGCTAGTTCACGTGCCTTGCAGGCACATCTCCATACATGACCTGCAAGCACCTCAAATGTGGTAAACTTGACTGGTAAGGTGTTCATATCATCGTCATCCGCTATAGTCATGGTTGACATAGCTTTCAAGACATTGAGCTGCTCCCTTGTAAATCTAAAATTTGTAACGTTTGTTGCTGCAGTGCTCTCGTGCTTATTCCGACGAGGGTATGCAATGTGGTGAATGTGGTCGGGTAAAGGCCGAGGTGGGTCTCGGGCACGAAGTATCGTCCTGTCCATGCTTGGCCGAATTGCAACCTCGAAACCACGAGCCATATCAGACCATGTATTTACGAAGTGGAAGGTAGAGAATCCATCTGCTACTCGATGGTCCACTCGAAGACCAAGTGCCACTCCACCATATTTCAAGTATGTGATCTGAACCAGCAACAAGGGAAAGGAAGATATCCCAGCTGAATAATCAACCATAGGGACAAGCCCTCTCCCAAATTCAGGAGTGGGCACAAAATCACCAAAATCACTAATGCAAGAGCTGCTATCGGCCACAGCAAACAAGGCCCCCTCTGCATTGCAATCGATTTCGATACGGCCATTCTCTCCCTCATCCTTTTTCTGCCGTAGGCGGCCGGCCAAAGGGTAAAAGGGCACGAGGGCCTTGCTGAGCGCCACCTTCAACACGCGCATGTCGAAGAAATTGTTGTCCGTGCCTGCACCAGCAATGTCGTTTGGCTTGTAGAAATAAATAAGGGGAGTGTGAGTGTTGGGCATCGCCTTATCCAAGTTTGAGATCCAAAGCGACTGCCGAGGAGTCGCCGCTGCTGGCCTCACTACAGTTGTCTCTCTCATGCTAACGTTGACTGCCATCTTCGATTCCTTGGAAGTTAGAAGCCCTGGACCTAGGCTTAAAAGCTCATATAGCCAAGCTCCTGCCACCTTCTTGTTTTAGGAATATTTTTTCATTGAATAAACAAGTGGTGAAATTATTGTGATATAATATTGAGGAAGAAGGCTGGAATTATAAAATCCTTGCAAAACCATTAAAAGATGATTGAAACGATGATGACTGCTCGAAAGAGGACTTTAGCAATGTAGGGCGTCACTGCTTACAATTGATTGGTGTTGGGTTGGTTAGCCAGTTAGGTGATAATATATACAATGCTTACCGTTAGATCATGTCAGACAAGATTGCAATATTTGTATGTATATATAAATTGATAACGTGATATGTACCTGTCCACGTTTTGTCTGAGCATCATATTAAAATGTTGTTGCAATAATTGCAATAAAATAGAATTCAGGACATGATATGTAGTTATGTACTAGCTAGTTACGAGATTTAGAAATAATGCTTATGTGGTATCAGAGATACCACTTTGTGCTTAATCTCAGGAAAATTAGATTATTCGCAGAGATACTGCAAAAGGTCACCATAATCAAAAGGATGCCGTAGAGAAAATAATAGAGTGAACTACAGATTTTTAAGTTCTTAAAGAAGAAAATTCTTTAAAAAACGTCTACAACAAAAGTCTTCATTTTTGACGAAATAATAATTTGTACCAATCCATTAATAATTTGGAAATAGTTTCTTCTAGATAATTCTGCTAGACAAATTAATAAATCATACCGAACTGGAATCACTCAAAAATAATATTTCTACATTTAGTTATGAATTTCTGAACATTTTTTGTTGGGGGAGAAAGAAAAGTCTCGTTTACATTATTGTAAATGAAAAATCTCTTATACATCGTTCTAAGAGATTAATTGGTACCTTGTATCTGCATTCCGTGACTAAGATAACAATTAGAACTGATGGGATTATTTCAATTGAGGAACTGAAATCTTATTTATAGGCTTGCTCTCGGTCTCTTATACTGAGTAGTTCTTCAGCCAATCAGTCACCTGTGTTCTTTTATTTATATACAGGTGAATTATTTACATGCATATGGCATGTAGGGCTTTTGTTTTTTTGTTTTTATTCCCTTCCTTTCTTTTAGCCGAGAACTTGGCTTTTATTTCATGAGGTTTATAATTAAAGCTACAATTAATTTTAAGTTGCAAAAGACATTAAAGATGGCAGTAGGAAAGCAAACATATATAATAACTATAGTATAATTAGAGTCGGGCTCGATGATCCACTGTCTGAGAGCTTAACACAGAAATGAAAAAGAGAGATTATTCAGAGCACCGCCGTGCACTTGCACTAACATAAATGAATGGTTAGATTGCATTAAATACACTTTTTGTTTATTAAAAATAAAGTTGATAATAAATATCAAGGGTTGAGATTATTTTATAAGGGTTGGGTCACTTACACCGTCGGTGCATAGAATAATTTCCATCTCAATTTTTTTCTCAAATTTTTCTTCATTTCCTAACTTCTATACAATCTCGTTTTACCAAAAGCCTCAGGCAAAACGTGAACCAGTCCATATCATGTAATCAATTATATATAAGTACAATTATTGCAATCTTGTTTGACATGAACGCTAAGCGCCATAAAACATATCGTACACCACCAGTAGTGATGCCATTAAATCCACTGATTTGGCACCACCACCTAACCAATCCAACACCAACCACTTGTAAAGCAATGACGCCACACATTGCTAAAGTCCTCTTTCGAGCAGTCATCGTCGTTTCAGTCATCTTTCAATGGTTTTGCAAAGGTGTTGTACAATCATTCCAGCCTTCTTAGATTCAAATTTGCATTGGTGGCCAACAAATAAATTTTAAGTATTAAATTAATTATACATGATTTGACAAATTTTAATTAAATGATGATATCACCATAAAATAAAAATAGTGAGCAAATTTAAATCCCAACCTTCTTCCTCAAAGTATCACAATAATTTCACCCCTTGTTCATTGAATGAGACAATATTCCTAGAACAAGAAGGTAGCAGGAGCTTGGCTGTATAAATAAAGTAGGAATAAATTTCAAGGAATCGAAGATGGCAGTCAACGTTAGCATGAGAGAGACAACGATGGTGAGCAATGGCAGATCCAGGATTGAAATCTTGGGCGGACTTGGATTTCTTAAACAAAAATAATGGAGTCCAGAAGTACTTCCATCCTGCACAAGATCATACATAGATGCACACATGATCAAGAAATTAAAATAAAGAAACCCCCAGAAAGCAGCGAATCTTGAAGTGGAAAAGGTGCAAATCGTCAAGTCACCGAATCAACCCACAAATCTAACTCAAATTATAAGAAATTGAAACCAAAGATGAATCACAAGTTGAAAAAGAAAGGGGGATGAGTAGGAAGCTAGCTTAAGAAGAAAGCAAATAATGGACTCAAACTTTTCTGATTTCCAGCAGTAGATTGCATATTTGCAGAACAAGGAGACCAAGGAGACAGAGAGAATGCTACCTACAACCTACCTGATTTCCAGTCAGCAACCATCATTCTTCAATCCACGAAAGCTTCAATCCAAATATCCAATACAACCTACGAAATTGAACCTTAACCTTATAAATTGCCCCAAATTGGATTGATTCAATTAAACAAGGATTAAATACTGTTTAGTCATTGAGCTTTTGACCATAAAACACTTCAGTCCCTGACATTCTAATTTCACACGTTTAGTCCCTGAACTTCAAAATTTCAAACCAATAGGTCATTGCCGTCTAAAAGTTGCGGTGAAATGTCTATTATACCCTCAGTTTTTTTTTTAAATTTAATTAATTATTTTATTTTTTTGGAAAATGAATTTTTTTTCCCCTTTCTTTCTTTCTGTTTATTTTTTTTCTGTTTTTTTCCCTTTCTTTCTTTCTGTTTGAATAAAAAGAATAAATAAAATAAAGAAAAATGTATAAATATAAAAAAAGAAAAATGAATAAATTTATTAAAAAACAAAGAACTGAGGGCATAATAGACATTTCGCCACGACTTTTAGACGACAGGGACCTATTGGTCTGAAATTTTGAAGTACAGGGACTAAATGTGTGAAATTAGAAGGTCAGGGACTGAAGTGTTTTATGGTCAAAAGCTTAAGGACTAAACAGTATTTAGTCCATTAAACAAAATTGAACTTGATCAGTTGATCTCTGAGAGAAGTGGAGAAGGGAGAACCGGCTGAGCCACAGGCAGCGAGAGGAGGAGGAAGTGGGAGAGAGTGAGACTGTGAAAGACGATTCTCCAGTTGAACAGTTCGAAACTTCGAATAGGCCATAGACATGTAGTCAATGAGTGGAGTCGGGAAAGCCGGCTGACCCGCAGGCGGCGAGAAGAGGAGGATTGGAGGAAGTGGGAGAGAGTGACCGAGTGAGTTGTGACTTTGTGAGAGACAATTCTCCAGTTGACCCGTAGTCCATGAGTGGAGTCGGGACTCGGGAGTGGGGAGTTTGTTCGGGTCGGCTACTGGCCTACTGGGCTTCTATTGTCTGGGCAAACCCCAATTAAAAAAAAAAAAGTATACATCTAATATTTTTTTGAAGCCCAAAAATCTCGGACGGGCTTCAGCCCATCCTAGTTTGTGCATAGATCCACCTATGCCTTTTTCTTTTCTAACTTTTATTTATTTCTTATTTCTATATAACAGTTAGAGGTGTAGATATTTTCTTTGCTTTCTAGCTAGGATCATAATTAATAACAACTTCACCTGAAAAAATGGCCTCATGCAACTTCAAATTTTGCTTTGTGGATCTAAGATTCTAGCAGGAAGATGGCAGTCAACGTCAATGTGATTGAGTCGACAGTGGTGAGGCTAGCCTCGGAGACACCTCGGCAGTCGTTGTGGCTCTCGAACATGGACTTGGTACAGCCCAGCACTCACACTCCTAGTATTTATATCTACAAGCCAAAAGTCGATGCTGGTGCAATAATTTTTTTGACATGCATGTCTTCAAAGACGCGCTCGGCAAGGCCCTTATGCCCTTTTACCCTTTGGTCGGCCGCCTGAAGCGAAAAATAATAGATGAGGGCAAGAAGGGTCGTCTCGACATAGATTGCAATGCAGAGGAGGCCTTGTTTGTTGTAGCCCATAATAGCTCTTGCATCGATGACTTCAGCGATTTTGCACCCACTCCCAACTTCGGGAGAGGGTTCCTCCCTACTGTTGATTATTCTGGCCGGATATCTTCTTATCCTCTGTTGCTGGTTCAGATCACATATTTAAAATGTGGTGGAGTGGCAATTGGTGTTTGCATAGACCATCACTTAGCAGATGGATTATCTGCTCTTCACTTTAAAATACATGGTTTGATATGGCTCGTGGTCTGGACCTTGCAATCCCACCAACGATCAATAGGACATTACTTCGTGCTCGATCGAGACCCACCTCGGATTTTACTCAACCATAATCACCACATTGTATATCAACCTCTTAATGACCAAGATCAACATGAAAGCACCGGGGTAGAGACAGTAGTCTCGGTTCTTACATTTGCTAGGGAACAACTTAACATCTTGAAAGCTATGTCGACCACGATAGAGCACTATGCCAGAAAAGCAATCAGACGACAGAGGAGATCTGTTGTCTGATTAAAAAAATTTCTGTTGTCTAGTACGGTGCCGTCTCTTGGGGCATCAGACGACAGATTTTCTCTATCGTCTTATTTATCAGACGACATAAATTTGTTAGGTCTTCTGTTGTCTGATGAAATCGAGATATGAGGCTAGTGAATTCAAATGACAGATAAATGTCGTGTGAACTAGAAACAAATAACAGTTCCTTATAATTTCTGTGGTCTGAATGGACTTATAATAACAGTTAAGTGTTGTTTTATTCCAGTTCAATAACAGTTAACTGTCATTCTTATTCAGTTTAGAATACAATTATCTATCGATTTTAGTCGCCTAAGATAACATTTATATGTTATTTTATATGCATTATAGTCACAGATAAGTGTACATTGAACTTAGTTAATACTATATTTATTTACCGTTTGAGTTTAGTCACAGATGACAGTCAAATGACGTTTAAAGGGAATACAAATAACAGTTGTCTGTGGTTTTTATTAACTTTTAGTAATAGTTATCTGTTGTGGCATATAACTTGGAATTACAATTAAGTGTGGTTTAAAAGTTGTTAAGGTTACATTTATCTATTGCTGTGGTTTATACTCTACAACAGTTAACTAAAGGTTGAAGAGCACAGACAGGACAATTATTTGTTGCTTGAAACTAATTTGAGCGACAGTTAAATGTTGTTTCATTTTGTTTGTAACCATAGAATTTTGGTTCTATCTGTTGATACTATTCTGCATTGACTATAATTTTATGTGGTTGTTTTAGTTTTTAGTCAACAAATTTTGTTCGACTCTGTCTTTGTTTTGACATGAAGACAACAATTATCTGTTTTTTGAGTGCATATAAAACAACATACTTGGATTTCATTCTGTTGTTACTTTCTATTTTAGATGACAATTTTCTGTTGTTTAAGTGTCCAAATATGAACACATTTTTCTTGTTTCTGTTGTTCTTTGACATGTCCAACAACATCATTTTGTTGTTTCTTTCTATTCCAGATGTCATACTCGTATCCCTGTTGTGCCATAATCATGTAAATCTAGGAACAACACAATGCATTCATCAAATATGAAATCCATTCACAAAAATACCCATATTTGATCAATCTGTTCCTGCAGCTATATATACATACATCCATCATGGAGCTAAACTTAATAAACATCAGCTCAATAACCCATAGCAGTTGGCATGATCAAATGTAACCCAAAAACCACTGATATCTCATACTAGCTACTGATCATAATTAAACTGTACTTGCAGGCCAAAAATAGATACTTAGACCAACTGCATAACTAGTTAATATGGGTTATAGATGATGCATGTCCAAAATTAGAATCTTCTCGACACACTAGCTTTGTTGAAATTGGCTGACATACTTTGCCCACTCGGCCCGGACCTGATCAATGTCTTTTTGTGTGTAGAAGTGATTTGCTTTCCTTTCCCACTGCAAGTATAAAAAAAAAAAAAATACAAGTTAATGTGAATGGATATGTTTCACAACATTAATCAGAATTGGAAGGAGTTGATATTTATATATATATACCTACCTTAGCACTCCACTGTTGATTTTTGTCCTCCGCTATGTCTTTCATGTAATGCATAATCCACAGTCCACAAGTTTTATCGCCCAATTGCTCCGGAATGCCCTGAAACATCATAAAATTATTGAATACTTGGCTGATGCTATGGAATAAAAAGAACATTTGTTGAAGTAAAATCAACTAGCATATAGTTAGCTGGTTTGCAACTCGTACCGCACAATTTTTCCATTGAACTATTTTTCTGCCTTTCCTATTTTTTTGTGCATTGTATATTCTGATGGAACTGAAACAACATGATGAGAACAACAATCAGCCAGAAACTGAACAACTTACAAGGTAACATTTAGATAGAAATAATTCCAGCAAAATGCAAGTATAGCAACCAATTTAACATTGAAACAAACTGAATGTAAATGCCGCTTACTCGTCCACAATAGTTTTCCATTCACCGGTGATGAGTCGCCTCTTTAATGGATCCATGAAGTGCACCACTTCTTCACCGGGGTTCACAACCGTCAACATCCAATGACAACTAACATTAAAATGTTCAACTCAATACCCAAATTAATGAAGATAACATGCATTTATACTGTAGATATTAGGAGGTAAGGTCTAAATCAAAATTGCTTACCCTCAGTTATAGGGAACTAGAAAAACCTGGCCAGGCTTCCCATTTCCATACCGAACAGTTAGAGAACGAGCTCGTTCTGTTGGATTTCCACACGCAAGTGCACCAGTGTGATCAGGGTCTATGAAGGCGATCATTTCAGCATCTTTGTTTTCTTCAAAACCTGATAGAGGTAGCTAAAAAATGCAGATTTAGTTTAACAGCAATTACAACATTGAAGATGGCCACCATACAACCTAATACAATTTAACAGATTAATGTGCACTACAAACCTCATATACATCACTAATGAGCGTTCGATATCTCCTTCATATGGTCATGGCATTACACATCCTCCTAAAGATAGCTACCTCTTTGGATGGCCGAAAAGCTCTTCTCCCAAGTGGTGTGGATGGTGAACCCTCCTTTAAGAATGTGTTGGCCCATTAGCACAACATCTTTAGGGGTAAAGGCAACTTGGCTGGCAGGTTTTGAAGGTCATCATGATCATCATCATCATATATGTCCTTTTCTCTTCTTCACAATTTTACGCTTTACTCCTTCCTATATTTATAAACAATAATATGCATCATTATTAGATAAAAATAGTTTAGGGTTTCTGAAAATGTACTAATGAACAAATGAAATTACCTTTTGCTCAATTGTGGGGGGTATAATCAAGTTTTTAGGCCAAGCAACGCATGTGCCAATCGCATCGCGTATTTTGACAATCTCATCTTTGATAGGAAATGGTAGCAAAGCATCTTCAACAATAGCTTTGGTGACTGACACGCGCACATTTTCCTCTCCCATTGGCACACCATGGATTGTTTGTTTGCTGGCCTCAATATCAACTTCAACGATGGTTCCAAGAGCAACTACATTATCCAATGAATTTATTGCTAGCTTAGACTCCAACTTGACCATATTGGTCATAACCTGAGATTTCTGAAACAATTGCATAAATCAGATTTCAGAAATCGGCATGCATCAGTAAGTATGATCTATCAATCTAACCATAAGGGTAACAAAAAGTAAAGGAAGGAAGGTAAGGTAATAGGGTGTAGTTTACCGGAACTTCTTCCCAGAATTTAGTCTTCATGAGAGGTCTACCAACTATCCCAACATCATCCTCAATAACCGATGCAAATTTGCTGCTCAATTTACTATCTAGAAACGACATAGCAGTCTCCTCTTCAACATCCACTTGTGCAGCATTGTTCAAGATTAACTTCTTCTTGACATTTCTTGCAAGCTCAGTTTGACCAACCTTCATACCCTTGTCATTTTGCCGGGAACAGCTGCCTTGTCCAGAACCAATATCATTCAACGGTGTCAACGTTTTCAATGAATCATTGTCAACCTCTTTCCTCGCAACCTTTTCTTCCAACTTCTTAAACCTATCCTTCCAAGCAGCTCTCTCCTTGGCAATGTGATGTTCCATCTCCAGCTCCCATTTAGCTTTTTCATTGGCAATGAAAGTTTCTTTCTCTTCAGCTAATATCCTCTTCACACTCACCCTCAAGGTGTCTTCTACAGATTCCTTTCGGCGTTTTGGTATATTAAAGTAAGCAGCCGGCTTGACAAAGCCACCAACACCTCGTACCCTGCAGGGGCCTCGGGGTTTCCCAATGCCAATGTTAGAATATCATTTGATCCAGAAGAATTCACTTCATCTTCACACAATTTCTGCCTTAGTTTGTGCTGTAAACATAAAATAGAAGCAATGGATGCATGAATGATGCAAATTAATTATAAAAATTCAGAACAAAATAATTACACTTGTAATTGAACTTACAATTTTTTCAACTGTCTTCTTGACTGCCGGCCCGTTGAAGTTGCCGGTCTTGTCTTGTCGTGCCTTTACCCACATTGTCGCACGATCAAATTCTTCGATCGGTATTGTTTCAGACTATATGAACATAGAGGGTATAATGATCATTACTCTGTCCTAAATCCAAGGAAGAACAATTATACAGTAAAGTACTCCAGAAAAGGCTATACTAACCAGTTCTTCCTGAAGATTAGCATATCCTTTTCGCGCCATTCAATGAGGGTACTTATTCTCCTTTCGCTTTTTTATTTGTGCCTCACGAAGTTCCTTCAAAGTGTACACAATATTAGAGCGTCTTGAAGATTTTAACCGATATAGACATAGAAGAAAAGCATTATCTATAATTGGACTAAAATTCAGTAGTTGCCAAACCTTAAATTTTGTGGTAGTCCTATCAGCAACAAACTTATCCCAGTCATGCTGGTCAATGGATCGATAATCATCGAGAGGGAACTCCAACAGTTCAGGGTTATTATAATATGGCATAATGTACTAGTTTGTCAACTTGCTCTCGAGTTCTCTCCATTTATTGGCGGCTGATGTAATAACCAATTTCTTCCACTCCTTAGGCACCACAAATGGTTCCTGCATATGTTCAAAACCATAAGCGGGAACCTTTCTTTAATATTTGCCATAAGTAGAATACAAGTAACACAGCAATAATAACAACATTATCATACAATTAAACATATAGTCAGATTAATTACCTCAATACTTTCCCAGATTTTGTCTTTCTCATCTAATTTCACTTCTCTCCAATCCTTTATAGATATCGGGATCCTTGTACGTGCCAATACCCCATATAGGACTGCATCTCTTAGCTGCTTTCCAATTGGTTCCCCTTGAGCATTACACTCAAATTTCAGCCTCTTTCCACGACGAATAAGTCGCCTTGAAATGCGATTCATCGTTACCATCCCACGTTTAAGTAACTGTAGTCTACCGGTTAGGTTGTCCTCTTCATTAGGGACCTTGCTCTTTCCAACATTACGTGCATATGCTGCCTTCTTGGACTTACCAGCTTGCTTGGATACACTTCTCTTTGGGGATGCAGATTTGTTAGAGTGAGCAAGTCTGAACATTGTTTTTCTTGATGTCGCTTGAGCTTTCTTGGGGGTTGCAGCTTTATTAGGGGCTACATCTTGCTGAGCAAAGGTAGATTTGAGTGGTACATCAGTCTCTTCAACAACTTGTTTTGACACGATCTTTTTACCTCTTTTCATTTGCAATGCCTTCATCCTTAGTGCTATAGCTCTAGCTTTGGCTGTGTTGTTAGACCGGGGAGCCATGACCTAAAAGAAACAAGTAAACAGTTAGCAATATGTATAAATAAATGGTTGAAAACAACTATCACATCGCAGTACACAAAAGTACACAACACATTAGCAGCTAAATTGAACCTAGTACTAACAAAACAACTAACATATTAAAAAGGTTCATACATTTAATCAATAATCACATAGTACAGAGACAGGTGAAGCAAACAAAAGTGCAAGGAAACAACCCTATTATCTAATCCTATAAGCGACGATGACTATTTTCATTCTCAACCCATATGGCTTCATCTCCAGGTCGCATATAATTGATGTGATCATCACCAACTATGTCATCAAAAGTCTCAACAGATGGCAATGTGACATTAAATGGCTGCTGTTCCACTTCAATATCTTGTAGCTCCTCATCATCATTAGCCTCTTGGTAGTCTTTATCTGGACACCTTACTACCACTGACCATTGCACATCAAGGGGGTCTTGTATGTAAAATATTTACTTAACATGTGTAGCTAAGACAAAAGCATCATTTAAGTGCCCTATCCTATTCAAATTCACTAAAGTAAACCCAAGTTCGTCTACTTTGATGCCCCTAACATTCTCTACCCAATCACATTTGAATAATGGTACCCTAAACTTGTAGTAGTCCAACTCCCATATATGCTTAATCACACCGTAAAAGTGCATATCATCTGTTCTAGGGTTTTTATCCCTTGCATTAGAAATCTGCATTGCATCAGCAAGCAAAAATACCCCACTGTTTTGAACAGATAGAAGATTGTCATGCTCCTTGGTGTTGAAATCAACACCATTAACCTGGTATCCACTAAATGTTGGCACTTCATTCTTTGGTCCAGCTGCCATCCATCTCATTGTTTGTGAAACATTATTGTCAGCAAACATGAGTTCATTTGAAACCTGCAAACAATACATACATTACATAGCCATCAAAACATAATATTTTATTGTTGCAAATGTATCAATAATGAAGAACTTACCCTCTCTTTTAACTAGTTCGAAAAGGTTTGATTCTGTTTATTCTTCAACCACCTTTCATTTTTGGAGAACTTAGGATAAAACAACTTTAATAACTCCAAATGTTCACTGGATGGAGGAGAAAAACAAAACACTTAGCAAGAAATAGAAAAAAATGAAGGGAAATTGTTGACATTAAATTATTAAAAAAAAGAAGGAAAAAGGAATAAGTAATGACTTACAGGAAATATGGCAACGCATCCTCCGTATTCTGCAATACACAAAGATGTGCTTGATGCATTTCTTTTCCATAAACAGAAATCATGGAAGCACCTGATAGCGGTTTGGATGCATTCCGAAATTCTGCTTTGCTACTTATGGGATTCCAGCGTACCAGCATCATCAAGCATACGTTCAGCACAAAACTCAATAGCCTCTTCGACAATATAACACTCTGCTATGCACCTTCAGGGTGCCTACGACTGTCACCCATCCTTTGAACACTTTCATGTATCTCTCGAAGGGGTACATCCATCGAAAAAATACTGGACCACACAGCTCAACTTCTCTCACAAGATGGACAGTTAAATGAATCATGATGTCGAAAAAAGAAGGTGGGAAGTACTTCTCAAGCAAGCAAACTGTAACAACCAGGTCAGCTTGCATTTTTTCTAGCTTCGAAACATCGATCACTTTAGAACATATAGCCTTGAAGAATAGGCAGAGCGAATGATTGCATACCTAACAGGCTTCTCAAGAACAGATCGTAAAGCAACAGGGAGCAGAATTTGCATGATAGTGTGACAATCATGCGATTTAAGACCAACAAGTCTTAAATCATCCATAGAGACAAGGCTCCTAACATTTGATGAAAACCGCACAGGCACTGTCATATTGAAAAAAGAGTTGCAAACTATTTTCTTTTCATTTAGCAGCAAATTCCAACTAGCTAAAGGTAACTTGTCTCTTTTGGCACCAATTTTGGGATTCAAACCAGTCCTAATGCCCATTTCAACCATGTCTAAACGAGCAGCAACCCCATCCTTTGTCTTCCCGGGAATGTTTAGCAATGTACCAATGATAGCATCACAACAGTTCTTCTCAATGTGCATTACATCGAGATTATGTTGTACAGGAATATATCTCCAATACTCTAGTTAAAAGAAAATTGACTTTTTCTTCCAACAAGGCCTGCTTCGGTCTTCAACACTCTTTGCAGGACGACACTTTTTGCCAAATGCACAGTTCATACCCTCTACTCTAACAAACACCTCCTCTTCGGTTAATGGTACAGGAGCAAGCTCCTCCTTTACTGTATTGTCGAAAGCAGCACGCTGTTTTCGATAGGGATGATGTCTAGGTAGGTATCGACGATGCCTCATGAATGACATTTTATTACCTTTCTTCAACCTATATGGTCCACTCTTATCAACGCATATCGGACAAGCATTGTATCCTTTCACAATGCTGCCTGACAAGTTCCCATAAGCGGGAAAATCATTAATGGTCCAGATGAGTATAGCTCTTAGTTTAAAGTATTCCCCTCTGAAGGCATCATATACTCCCTCAACCCCATCCCACAAGACTTTTAGATCATCTATTAAAGGTTGCAGATATACGTCGATATCATTACCAGGTTGTTTTGGTCCGGAGATCAGCAGCATCAACATCATATACTTCCTCTTCATACATAGCCATGGCGGAAGATTATATGTCACAAGTATAACAGGCCAGCAAGAGTACCTGCTACTTAGAGAACTATGAGGATTAAACCCATCAGATGAGAGGGCTAGTCGAAGGTTCTAGGCTCACTACCAAATTCCTGCCATTTCTTGTCAACTAAATCCCAAGTCGGGGAATCAGCTGGATGCTGCATCATTCCATCTTTCTTTCTGCCATAATCATGCCAAGTCAGATTCTTAGTTGTAATGGCCGATTGGTAAAACCGTTTGAACCTTGGGATTGGTGGAAAGTACCATAAAACCTTGGCAGGTATCCCTACTTTTTCAGTTTTATCCTTGCCTAATTTCCACCTTGAAGCACCACAAGTGGGGCAGATAATAGCATTTGCATGCAGCTGTCTATACAAGACGCAATCATTTGGACAAGCATGAATCTTATGGTACTCCATACCTAATGCACTAAGTGATTTTTTTGCCTCATATAAAGATGCAGGAACCTCATTTCCTTCAGGAAGCAAACCCCCGATCATTATCAGCATGTCAGAATAGCAGGAATCAGTCATTCCATGCTTTGCTTTCAGATTGAATGTCTGAATCAGACCATTTAACTTGGTTATCTTGGTACAACCAGGGTACAAAGGCTTATCGACATCCTGTACATACTTCAGAAACTCATTTGAGTCTTCTGAAATCTCCTCATCCTCACTCTCTCCTTCTACATCATTCTCTCCCATCCTACTACCCCCATCCCAATCTACAGTTTCAGATTCCCCTCTTCTATTGCCAGAAATGGCAGCTGTACTAGGTTCTCCATGCCACCTCTAATGCTTATAACTACTATCAATACCATTCCAAAAAATATGGTCCTTAACAACACCAATGGAAAATCCATCAGTATTGCAGCATTTTAGGCAAGGACAACGTATTTTTGCTTTGTTGTTGGCATTAGCCAAGGCAAATTTCAGAAACTGTCCTACTCCTACCTCAAACTTGCGTGACCTTCTATCAGCATTCATCCATGATTTATCCATCTTACACAGAAAAAGTAAAATAATCAAGATTTATACAACACCTTACATACATTTATATATCCCAAACACAATACATGCTATACTGCTCAGTACTCATTACTATTGTACATGCTATATCCCAAACACAATACATAACTTGCTATAAGTTTTAAGACTTTCATTTCACAAAAACAATATTGTTGTCAACAATTGAAATGCAATTACTATTGTACTCATTAGTAATTGCATTTCAATAAAACTCTAAGCTTTACAACATACTTACATGAGCCAAACCCTAAAACTAACTATAGAAGTAAAAAAGAAAAATGTACAAGATCAATCCTCAATCATCTATATTTAATGAAAAAACTATACAAGAGCTGCAAGTCATGCATTGAGATACGATGTTAAGAAAAACTTACTTGTAATTGCCTGACGATATGCCTGAACTACGACCTTGCTGGAATACCAGACCCTTCACAATGAAGTTAGCAACAATATCAGCGACCTGTACAGATGTATCAAAACATTAGATAAGCCACACAATGTAATTATCAAAGATAAAAGAAATATTAATATCATTTAATAATTGCATTAGACGGCCAGAGATGCCAGAACATACTCATACAAGAATTAAATCATTTAATGACATCCATAATGAATTTGTTGATAAGTGTTTAATTTGATAAGTTTGTTCAGGTCAAGAATTCATGTCTATATTATATCTTATGGTATTTGGATTAAGTTAATATAGACAGGTTCCTTCAACCCCCAACCCACAATGCCCCATCTCCCTCTCACTCAGACTAATGGAATGCACATTTGCACATATATTTCAGATATGTCGCAATGCAAAACAACTAACACATAAACATGTGTTGACATTCTAACAGATATAAGATTTAAAGAAGCTAAAGAAATAAGTCAGTAAACAAGCAAGTTCTCCAAATTGAATGATAATAGCAAAGTGACTAGAAGAAGCACGATTGAAGAATATGACAGAATACCAATTCAGTTATTCCAAACAATATTACAAATGAAATCTCCCACATTGAAATTCCAAATGAAAAAATATAAACCTGTCAAAGATAGTAGCAGAATGCTAATTTCATTGGCAAATGATGCCTTTTTCCTTTTGCAGTAATATAGGATATAAAAATATATAAAGTCCTACTAACCTTCTTCAGAAACCCGGCTATTGCTACCGTTCAACAATTCTGGTGTCATCCATGGAAGCTTTCTCGCACATCACCAGATACCAAAGTATTGTGATTGATTCTTGATAATCCACAATCTCCAACCTAAAGAGTAAATAATTCCAAGTACAGGTTAAGAACTCCTTTGAATCAATAATTCCAAGTATAGGTCAGTAACAACTAACAACAACACATGACAGCGTCCAAATTGAATTCATAGAATTGAGGTAAGAATGCACAAAAGAATAAGAATGCTTTGTCTTTTGGCTCTCTCAAGCTACTGCCTAGATGGCACATAAGAGTGTCTGTGCTGCATTTATATATAATGCCAGTGCTTCTGGAACATTGCCTAAAGTTAATGCATGTTGTTTTATTATCTGCAGCTACATGATTGCTTTATGCAAGTAAAAGATTACAAAGAAAGACTTAAAAGAAGTGAAGATAAACTTTGGGTTGGTGATTTTGTTCCTCTTGAGATTAATGTACAGGAAAAGATTAATTTGAGAGGGGGAAAAAAAAGGTATCATTTTAGAAAATGTAATGGTGAAGAATAATAGTAATTTTTTTTTTTACAAATATCCACAAGCTGAAGTAAAAACTATCTAGAATTTTGGTCAACTTCTTTTGAACCGGCCGGTTTTGAATATCAAGTTCTTTTGTACCTTAAAATGAACGTGGAGATCGCTGCCTCTGGCTTTGCAGGCTGATTCATCATTGCAAAATAATAAAAACCATTAGATTTTCAAAAACACTCAAACTCATACTAATATGCCCACGAAACAAATACATTAGTTAAACTACAAATTACTTACACTTGGTATTGTTGTCCAGCTCTTGCGAATACTTCACCTGCAGAAAACCCAGTAACCCAATCTCATAAGAATTTGAACCCACCAACACAAAACCACATATTCAATGACCCATACATTTTGATTTCGGACTAAAAAGATATAAAACATGCTTCATTTTCACTGCTTCTGAAACCCAGAAAACCAAAACTATCTAGAATTTTGGTCAACTTATGAGTCAAAGAAGCTATCAAATTCCTGTTTCAGTAATAGAACAACTAGAGTTTATATTTGGTCATTTGGATGCCTAAAACACAAACATGCTATCAGATTGGTATCAATTATGCTATCCTAATTATGCTATTAGATTCACAGCAAAACACAAGCATCCTATCCTAATTGCAAACGGCATTAAATCCTAATTGCAATTATATCATTTTGAGTCTTTTGATTGTCTGCAATTATACCATCAACATCAAATGCAAATCCGAAATCGAACCCATTACCCATTACCCATTTCAAGTTTTCAACTATACCATTATGGCATTACCTTAGTTAAAAACCAACAAGAATACAAGATAAAATGGAAATCGATTATTTACTGATTGGAAATTGATTATTTACAAGAATACAACATTAGAAATCGATTATTTACAGATCAAGAGGAGGATCGGAGGAGCCTTCGGCCGTCACAGAGGAGGAGAAGAAAACAGAGAGGGAGAGAGATGGTGAGATACCTGGAGACGAAGCAGCGGAGATGGGTTGCTGGTGGGGATTGAAAGACTGGAGGCGGTGGCCAGTGGGGCTTGAAAGGCTGGAGGCCGGAGATGGGTTGCTGGTTCTAGCCTTGCACTCTTGCAGGTTGCCGAGTCGGGAGAACTCCAAGTCTCCAATTGAGTTGGCAAGGTCAGCGATGGAGGAGCAGAGATGTGTCGCTGCCCGTCATGCAACCGCCGTCGATCATCGATTCGTCAAGGAGATTAGGAGAGAAATCTGGGTGAGAGAGGACTGGGTTTCAGAAATTAGATTTGATTTGAGAGATGGCCGATTTTTGAGAGGTATAGAGTTTCTGGTTGGTAAGAGAGTTTAGACAGAGAGGTAATGTTTGTGGGAATATTGAAAAACACGAAGCTGCTAGGTATTGTGTTATGTCAAAACAGACTTCAAATAAAAAAAGTCAAACTCACCTTATTCAAACAACATAATTTCTTAGCTCTGTTGTCTGAATAGTTTTACATTCACTGGTCACCGATAGGGTTTGGGCATTTAGGAGGGAAAAGACTTATTCTTTTTGGAGGGAAATCTAAACGTTTTGCTAAGAAAATTTTCATTTTTTTAGACGACATTTAAGTGTCATCTGAGTCTGACCATATCTTCAAAATGAAACAAGCATGGTTTCTCATTGTATTCAGACAACACATTTAATTTATGTGTCGTCTGAGTTTAGTCTGAAACACTCAGACGACAGAAAATGACTATTCTGTCATCTGAACTCTGTTGTCTGATAGCTTTTTTGGCATAGTGAGATGAATTTATCTCTCATTCGAGATTTGAAGGCATGTTCCTCTTCTGGTCATCAACCATATCTGTTAGACTGCCTCAATTACTTTTAACTATGTTTCTGTGTCTCCCTGGTTTTATTGAATGAGATAGTTTAGGTAGCCAAAATTCTTTGCTAGAAATTGATCAATGGCCATGATTTTGTAGCTCAGGGCAACAAGAAGAACAAGATTATCCTAAGGCATCTGTTATTGGCTGTGAGGAATGACGAAGAGCTTGGCTTCTTGCAGGGGTTACTATTGGTCATGGAGTTGCGCTTCAATCAGGTTGAAATCAAGCAACCTGAGATGATCAGTCACTGCTTTGTTGGGTCTGGCGTATCATAGAAGCTCTCAAGACAATTTGAAAGACTCCAATTCTGGAAAATCACATGAAGGACAATACAGTAAATGAAGGAACAAAAAAAAAACTAAATGAAGTTAAATTAATGAAAATTCAATGAATATATAAATACATACATAAGTGTAGTTGTTGAAATTAAAGTGGGGTCCGCACAGATATTACACACGGACAACCTTTTATGTGTGAAAGAGCATTAGCAACGCTCGTAACACGTACAAATTATAAATCCGTGACTGTACTGTGTGAAAAGACGAATACACACAGAAATCCGTGTGAATTTGTATATATTCACACAGATTTCATCAGTGTGAAAATGCTTGTTTTTCTAGTAGTGGGAGTTTGGATAATTTTGTGCTTGTCTTGGTTTTTGTGTGAAGACGCAGCAGGATTTGGAGGTGAGTAAATTTCACATTGTTTTGGGTGATAAATTAGTTGAGTCATAGTAGTAGAATAAATTGTTAGCTATAAAATCATATCTGTTGCAAAATAAATATTTATTTTAAATTATATAAACTAGATCGCCAACGGTTCATGGGTAGGTAAAAACAAGAATTTGTTACAAATGATTTTCAATTGGAGTAGATTGTGAACTATCGTTGGAATTGTTTGGTGTTGTGAAAAACATTGTTTTGCGTGATTTTATCCCTATTGGGTTGAGAGGTGATTTTGAAGAAAATAAATGAATTTGAAAAGGGAAATGATGGTGTTGTTAGATTTATGTTTTGAAAGGAATATGTACGATTTGTGAAAATGTTGAGGTGTGTAAACAATATTTTGAAAAGATTTTTGATATTGTTTTGAGAGTGGTGAATTTATATATCATGTGATGATAGCCAAGGTGGTGACCAATGTGGTGATAATCTATACTATAGCCAAGGTGGTGATCAATGTGGTGATAATCTATACAGTAGTACCAAGGTGGTGATAATTGATGTGGTGATTGTTAGAAAAGGTTATGGATTATTGTTGAGTGATTGATGTTTGAGATTGTTAATGTGGTGTTTCGTGTTATTAGTAGATTGAATGGTATTGATTTTTAGTTTATTTCTCTTATAGACTTGCTAGTTTTCTTTCGTAATCTCCTGAACTACATTATATGCAGGGATTACTGTTTTCTGAATTGATTGATTTTAATGTAATATCTTGAACTAAACGATATGTAGGGATTACTATGACTTCTATTGATTGTTTTTAATGTAATCTCCTGAACTAAACGATATGCAGGGATTACTATGATTTGTTTGATGTACTTTTGATGTGATCTCCTGAAGTATATATATATAGAGTTAGTGTTGTGGTGTAAAAAGTTATTTATAAATAAATTTAATAAAATTAACTGAAAGTAACAAACCCATGAAATCCGGTAACTTTTTCCTTTTTTTTTTGAATAAAGTGTACGAAATTTTATTGAAGAAAATTAAGTAGTATCAGCAGAGTCATACTGCCGTACATCATGTATAATAAATACCAGGAGGCTAGGCTGATGAAACCAGACTCAGACTGGAATGACTCAAAAGCAGTAGCAGCAAGTCTACGTGCTACCTTATTACATGTACGAGGATCATGACTAAGTTTGACTCTTGGAATACTCATCATAAGAACCACTATATCATCCAACAGAGCCCTATTTCCATCAAGATCGTGTTTGCAGTACTTCTATTCAGCTGAACTGCTTGCAAGTAGTCACTCTCAGTAGTGACATTTTATAGGTTCAAAGACTTAGTCAAGTCCAAACCCTTCCTGCTAGCAAGAAGCTCGGAAAGCTTTGGTGATGCAACATGCTGCACCGTATGAGCAAAGGTTGCTTTGAAAAGCCCATGAGAGTCACAGAGTGCACCCCATGTTCCACCTCTAGTCATCTGAGGCACAGAATACCATCCACATTTAGCTTGCAATGGTCATCACATTCTTGCTGCCAACGTTGCCTTACACCCTGCACCCCACTGGTTGTTTGCTCAAAGTTTATTACGTGTTTGGTTTGGGGATTACCCCTGGAAGCAAGGGGCAGTGGGGGCTTTAAGCTCGTGTTTGTTTCCTTGGTAAATAAATGATAGAAAAACATGGTAAGAAAGAGTTAAGAGTATGTAGACATATCCATTAAATTAATACAAAATTAATGGCTACTATTAATATGCAATATTTTTTTGTCACCATTCATTAAAATTCAAAAGGAAATATAAAAGGGTAAAGTTATGGTATGTTAATATTTCTCATACATCAACTATTTTTATCACTTTAAGGACTCGTGTTACCACATTGAGGATTAATATTACTATTTTGAGGACTCATACGGTAAACAAAGAAAATTTACCACTTTAAGGACTTATGTTACCACTTTGAAGACTAATATTACTATTTTGATGACTCATGTGGTAACTAAGAAAATTTACCACTTTAAGGACTCATGTTACCACTTTGAGGACTAATATTATTATTTTGAGGACTCATTTTACCACTGTAAGGCAATTGTATGCATATCATACGTTAACACATTATAGAATTTTCCAAAGGGTAAAATTGGTGTTGCAAGATAATGATTTGGCAAGATATATTATGTGAAATTGAAAATAAAAATTTGTATTTACTTACATAGCATGACACTTAGGATTGAAACCACAAATCTTAGGCCTCATTGAGGCCCCCTATCATTACCCATTAGTAAAAGACAAAACTGAAAACACAAATCGGATTAAAAATAAAAATAACAACAACAATAATAACAACTCTAGTTGGATATACAATCACACGGAGCTGGCTTGCATACAATATTGTATGAAACCATCAAAGTACCTAAAAATTATTTAATAGAGTTACGAACAACATGAAAAAAAAAAAAAAGTTAAGGAGTAGTTTCCTTCATTTTTTTTTTTTTTTTTTATAAATCACACCTTATTCTTCTTTTATTTTTGATCAGTGTTGTTACAATGCACATGTGCATAAGAAAAAGAAGAGACGTGTGATTTGTAAAAAGAAGTAAAAGATTCACGTCACCTAATTTTCTTCACTAAAATAATATAATACATTAAATTTATTAAAACTAGCGAAGAGTAGGTCAAGAGAATCGATGTGAAGATTAATTGGACCGATCAAATTAAAGTCGACTATGACGCAAAACGCTTAGAAGATTAATCCCAAAATAACTTGACCCAAATACAAGATGACTTGGATTGCCACATCTCCACGAAACCTCTAAATACAGCAAGAAATACGAGATGGGTTAGGTTGAGCCAAATGAGAACACAGCAATTAATTAGTAACAAAGGCTAACAGCTAGCTTTGAGCCTGTTGTTGTTTTTGTTTTGTTTTGTTTTTTTTTTTTTTAAAGGAAAAAAAACTTTAAATAGAACTACCTATGGAGTAATCAGAGTTTACAACGTCAAATAACAAGGCTTTGGAGGCCTAAATCAGAGCACTGTTGTTCCAAGAAGTGACCTCAGTACAATTGTGTCCTAAGTCTGCTATAACATGAGCAACAAAATTTGATTCCCTAAACACATGCTTAAAAGAAACTGTGGTGAAAGAAGCAAAAGGTTCCTAATATCTTCGACTATTTTGAGCCATCTCCAAGGGGAATCAAAAACTTCTTTGACAGCTTCGATTACTAAATATGAGAGCCTGTGGTATGTTATGAACAATGAGTCAATAATGACCGAGTCGTTGCATGAAATCAAGATATTGTGTGCCTAGTCTAAATAGTTTTAGGATTAATTAGTCTGGTTGTAATAGGGTTATCATATTTCAACTTGTACTCAAAAATATTGTACTTGTAATCCTCTATATATAGAGGCTCTTATTATCAATGAAAGTATCTCAATTTTCTCCCGAATTCTCTTTCTCTAAAACACGTTATCAACACGAGCCCTAACCCTATAATTCAAAAGCCAAAAACCCAAAACCTTATGTCCTCCATGCGCTACATTTCCTCCTACACTTAACCAAACTTGTCTCGGCCTCTCCCGCACCACTGCCGAGCCATGAACTACCTTAATAGCCTTGAAGCACTGCCAGTAAGCAACTCTTGCTGACCGGGATCACAAGTCCGTAGCAACCCGCACTAGGATCGAAAGCACTGTTGCAATCCTAAGTAAACAAACTTCAATAAATTTTTCAAGAATGAACTCTGGAGAACTACAATGTTTAACGGATTGTGCGACTATGCACACTATTCTCCTCCATAGCCAATTATTTTTGGAGATGTTGCCTACACATTCCTCTGTGGCAAGCCTATCAAATTTGATCTAAGGCCATGAAATGACCTAATTTGTTTTGCTCAACGACACCATAATCTTTGTCACACAAGCTCTCTACGCTTCTAGAGCCAGAAGAACCCTCTTGAGTTTTAGAGATATTTCGAGCCAACAGATATCATGCGGAAACCCATTGTGAAAATGGGAATGAATTCCTTTGCATTTTCTCTAGTGATTGCGGACATAAGCGCATCTTAGAGAAACTTATGTGTCTCTCTAGTGGACTCTACGTTACCACTATTCGAGCTATTGAATCTAACAATGTCATAAGAGATAAATTATGAAATTTTGACACATATGGGCTTTGGTACGACATGTTATGTTTGACACATATAGGATTTGGTATGACAAGTTATGTCACCCTAGTCGTGCTATGAAGATTCATATTTATAAGACTTCACACGGACATCCTTTCTTTCGAGCTACATGCATGAAGTAAGAATCAAAAGTTGATTCATGGAGACCCTTGAGCCACCGTTGCGTCGACGTCCTCCATCGGCCATCACCCATCTTTGATGCCAAAAGTGGCGCCATAGTCTCCCACTATGCTTCTAACGCCAATAGTGGCTCCATGACCCAACCGAAATCCTCATCGATTGCCTCTAAGGCCCATCGTTCGCTTGTTCCTTAGAGAAATTAGGACCGAGACAGTTTTACTCAAAGGATGTGAAAAAACTCATCCCATTTTTACACAGAATGTAAGTCGATATTTATGGACCTATTCAACCACCTTGAGGACCATATAGATACTTTAAGGTGTTGGTTGACGCATTGACATGCTGGTTACATATCGTACTTGTGTCCACACGTAATGCTGCTTATGCAAAACTCGTAGGACATATTATTCATCTACGTACGGGCTCACCGCCCGGATCGTCTTATTAAGTCAATACGTCTAGATACTATTGAAGAGATTTACATCGAAATTTTTTATGATTATTGCTTGTCTATTGGGATTGATGTTGAACATCTGATTCCCTAGATTCACATTTAATATGGTCTCGCGGAAGTCACCATTAAAAGATTACTAAAGGTCGCTCGAACGTTGGTAATGCTAACCAACATTTTAATTTCTGCATGGGGCTATGTAATTTTGCACCCAACTGTACTTATTTATCTACGACCCACAACCTCTCAACCATTTTTTGTCACAGTTGGTGACTGGATACGAGCCTAATTTCTCGTACTTACGCACATTTTGGTGCAAGGTTTATGTGCCAATTGCGCCACCGCAACATACTAAAATGAGTCCTCAATGACGATGGGTATTTATGTTGGATATGAGTCTCCATCCATCATCCATTATATAGAACTATTGACAGGTGATCTCTTTGCCGCTAGATTTGCGGATTGTCACTTTAATAAGACAGTATTCCCGTCATTAGGGGAAAATAAGATCGTCAACAACAGAAATTATTGTGATCTATCCCCATTTTGTCTTAACTTGATCCTACAACCACACTGTTCGACATTGAAGTGCGGAGAATCATCAATCTTCAGAACGAATACAAATCAAAATGACAAATTGATAGTGGTTGTATCATTTTTTGTTTTTGGTTTTTGAATATGGTATTAGTGGTTGTATCATATGTACTATATGTGAAACATATCTGCTCTATAAAATATAGGATTTCCTCTTTTGTTGTTGGTTAAAACATGTGTGTAGTTACGAGAAGCAAATAGGTTTGCCCATTTGCTTGCTTCTCATGCTTTAAGTAATAGTGATAGCCAAAATTGATTTGTACTAGCTCTAGATCGAGTTTATAAGGATGTCATTTGAAACAATTGTAAATGTTAATTGAATAAGTGAACTATCATTATCAAAAATATTAAAACTAAAGAACATGTGTGTAGTACATGAAAATAAACTAAGTCTCTCCGAATCAAGTACATACAAAATTGCGCTTGCCAGGCGGCCAAAAAATAAAAGGGAAAAATGCACAGACAGTGTCTGGGCACTTTGAGGACTATCAAAGTGATAACTGAACTTTAAAACATATCAATGTGATACCTGGACTTATATTTTCTTATCAACGTAGTACCTACGTCAACGTTCAGTCATAGAACCGTCAATTTTGACCACGTGTGAGTCACGTGAGGCCAAAAATGAGGGCAAAAAAGACTTTTCACCCCATCATCCTAAATGGATTATCAAAATTGAAATTAAAAACTAAATAAATTATTATATTAAAAATAAAAGTTGAATGAAATTTTTTGCTTTGTTCTATTAACCCGAAACTCCATCTCCAAATCCCGACCTCTGTGAATCAGGTGGTGTCTTCCGGAGTTTAGATGAGATTAGAAGTTGCCTTCTGCTTCTTTTTGCACGACATCATGAAGTCTTCCTCGTCGTTCATCGGAGGTAAAGATCAAGGTGGCGCGTGACTTCACGGTAGTGGAGGCTTTCAGGAAGGCATCTTCGATTGAATCCAGCGGGAATGCGTAGTCTTCGAGGAGGGGAGGGAGGATGTGGTGCAGTAATCCGGCAGATCAAGATCCCAACTTCATCGGATTATAGGAGATTAACCTGCCTTGAAGCATCAAATAAAGATCGTTGCTGCACTTGGGCTTCGAAAGCAACATCTTCCTGGCCTTTTTTCGATCGCCACGACGCTCTCATCGGATCTAACATCAAGAAGCCCTCGCCGCCGGTCGCTGTTCCGCTGCCACTGGCGTACAGGAAGTCATCGTCGGCTAGGCCAGTGGTGACTGCAGTGGCTCTGCCGCAGAAGAGGTAGGCGTCAGCGGCGGCGATGAACGAGGGGTTCTTCAAGATGAATTACTCGGCGGTCGCTGCTGCGGGCGGCTGCGGCAGAGAACTACGACGGTGATGAAGAGGATGAGGAAGATAATGACGACAGGGATGAGGAGGCGGAGGTGGAGAGGGAGAGGCAGAGAGACAGCAGATTGGAGGCGGCGGAGGAGAAGGGTTAAAGAGATTGGCGAGGGCAATAGAGAGGTTTAGGGAGGTGTATCAGAGAGTGGAGGCTGAGAAGTTGAGGCAGATGGTGGAGTTGGAAAACCAGAGAATGCAGTTTGCTAAGGACTTGGAGGTTTAGAGAATGAGGATGTTCATGGACACACAGGTCCAGCTGGAGAGGATCAAGCACGGCAAGTGACCCGGCTCTAATGGTGAGCCGAATCTGTCAGCTTTCTTCTGTATGCTATAGGATTGTTTTTGGTTTCTGAGAATCAATTTGTTAGTTTTCGGGGTCTTTTTGGATTTATATGCTCTTGTTGAGAAGTGTTGCTGATAATTGAATAATCTATTCGCTTCGAAGGCAATCTCCCCAATTCAATTTCAAAGAAACAAGCTTTCAAAGTCCTCGTTTAATCTCCTCTCCTCTGTATTAGGGTTTTCATAAACTGATTAGTCTTTAATGGAGCTGATTTAGGCTCTAATTCTCCTCCCTTTCTTCAATCCTCACTAAATGCTGTATTGGGTTTTAATCTTCACAAAAGATAATGGAAAAGATAGCCACAGATTTACAAGGCAGTGTGGTCAATTTGAATGCAAGCTCTTGATCAGAGGAATAGCAATTGCAGGCCAGAGAATTGAGAGTGAAGTCGGAGGCCGATCGATTCTGGGTAACTAATGATGAATGAGAGAGGAGAAGAAATTTTTTTTAATTCTTCATTTATTTCTCTCTCTTATTTATAAAACCATTTAAATTAATTATTTTATTCATATTAAATAAAAAATCAGATAAATTTTTTTTTTGAGGGGCACATCAGTCATTTTGCCCTCATTTTCAGTCTCACGTGACTCACACGTGGTCAACTTGATGGTTCTGTGACGGAAAGTTGACGTAGGTACTACGTTGATAAGAAAATATAAGTCCAGGTATTATATTGATACGTTTTAAAGTTCAGGTATCACTTTGACAGTCCTCAAAGTGTCTAGACACTGTTTGTGCATTTTTCCCAAAATAAAATAAGGGCTAAATACTAGTTAGTACCCTGTGGTTTAGATTCAAAATCAATTCAGTCCCTGAACTTCTAATTTCATCCAAAACACCCCTGCACTTTCAATTTTGATCAAATAGGTCTAATTCGTTAATATTCTGTTATGGGTTCAAGTTATAGTTGGATTATTTGTTGAAAAACTATTTATTTTTAATAGTAAGACTCACTCCTAAATTGACTATGCAGACCACCTCGACACCACATCATAAAACATAGGCCATATATGAGCCACGTTAACAAGTTAAATAACTCAATTGTTGGAAAACTAACAAATTGGACCTATTAGATCAAAATTAAAAATACATGGGTGTTTTTGATGAAATTAGAAGTTCAGGGACTGAATTGATTCTGGACCTAAACCACAGGGTAGTAATTTGTATTTAGCCCATAAAACAATCTCTATAAACATAAATTCAAAAAAAAAACAAATGTAATAAAATTATAAAAAAAATTGAAACTTGTGTTGAAAATTCTGATCATGGTGAAAAATAAGCCCTAAGCTAAAGAACAGAGGAAGATAAACCTCCCTATTTATACCGACTTTATTATTATCACTTTGATCTTTGACTAACTGTACTGACTTTGACTATACTCTTAACAACTTGAACCTTCATTTGGATCAATTAATTATACATCAAGAAAGGGTTTAATTTACCCCAGTGGAGCTTTAGTCAAAGTGCATGCACGCTCCCTACAAGCCAGATTACTAATTCGTGAATTGGTCTTTGTTCTACTGCGTTGAATAATGGTTAAGGCAAGCACGGAACTGACAAATTCGTAGCAACAACTATAGACTAATAGCATATAAGTGCAATAAGTTTGGATATTAGTTGTTGTTTTCATCATATGTGGAAATAATGCAGTAGCCACCTAGATTTATGTGATCCTTGTTGTGAAGATCACCATTCCTTTTTTCCAATTGGACCCTCTCATTGTTCAGTAAACACAAATCGAATTTCAAGCAGCCACACATAAAGATGAGGAATATGTTGCAAATTATTCCAGAAAATTTGGACAAACTATGGAACGAATGTGATGTCCGGATAATTTGTAAGCAAATTGCTTACAAATTATCCTCATACACTTTGGAAGCCGAAGAAAATTCCGAAACTCGATGAGAATTATCACATGGATAGCCTACTTATCAGCGGATTGGGTTGCTACTGTCGCACTTGGAGTGATGTTTCTTCTAAAAAACAATGGAGCTAGAATGATTTTAGTATTTAATAATTAGGTTACATGGCTCTATATATAGAGGTCTGTACAACGGAAGATAACCATATACAAGGAATTTGACTCTTGTCTAAAAAACTAGATAATTACATAGTGAATCTAAAAGAGCTATCAACAAGTAACAGAAAGATAAACTCATGTATATCACAAGGTATACACTCTAACTAGGAGACTCCAATATCACGGACAGCAGACTTGGTGGACAGTGTTGCACGCTGGTCAGGAGTCTTGGAGAGATTAAGCTTTGCTGTTGGACTACGCTTATCATCCCCCCTCAAGATAAGAGGGCGTCTGCGAACTGTCAGCTTGGACGTCAATGTAGCAAAGCGAGGCACGGGCAAGCCCTTTGTAAAGATATCAGCAAGCTGATCATCCGTGCATACATAACGAATGTGTAATTCATTACGGATCACCTTCTCTCTCACATAATGATAATCAATTTCAACATGTTTCATTCGACCATGAAAGATAGGATTAGATGCAACAGCAATAGAACTGAGGTTATCACACCAAAGACGTGGCGCGGTGAGGAAAACCTTAAGATCACGAAACAAAGACCGCAACCATGAGAGTTCAGCAGCTGTATAAGCAAGCTGTCTGTACTCAGCTTCAGTGCTAGAGCGAGAGATAGTCTTTTGCTTCTTCGAAGTCCAGGAAATCAAATTGGGACCGAGAAAAATGCCATAACCACCAGTTGAATAACGATTGTCGGGATCCCCAACATAGTCGGCATCAGAATAAGTGACAAGGTGCAAGGAACCACGACGATAGATAAGACCATGATCAAAGCTGTACTTCAAATAGCGTAAAATTCTCTTGACGACTACCCAATGGACAGGAGTAGGACGATGCATCAACTGACACACTTGATTGACAGTAAAAGAGATGTCAGGATGAGTGATGGTTAAGTATTGCAAGGCTCCAACCACACTCCTATATGTTGAAGGATCAGACAATAGGACACCATCGTGTACACTTATTCTCTTACCACTTGCCATAGGAGAAGCAACAGGTCGAACATTTTCCATTTGCAATTTGGCCAATAAACCGGTGGTGTATTTGGTTTGTGTCAAGTGGAGACCAACGTCACTAGTTACAGCTTCAATGCCCAAGAAGAAGTTAAGGGAGCCAAGGTCCTTCATGGAGAACAAGTGTCCCAATGTTGTAATAAGCTGCATGATGTGAGGAGAACTATTTCCAGTAACTAGGATATCATCCACATATATTAATAACACCAAAAACACACCATCTCGATCAAGAAGAGAGAGAGAGTAATCAACATGTGATTCAGAAAAGCCAAGCTCCTCCAAGTAGTCCGAAAAATGTTTAAACCAAGTACGGGGTTCTTGTTTAAGCCCATACAAAGAACGTTGTAATTTACAAACATGATTAGAAAGGTTAGGATCAATAAAACCTGTTGGCTGCTTCATGTAAACATCCTCAGATAAATAGCCATGCAAGAAAGCATTTTGCACATCGAGTTGACGAATTGTCCATTGATGATGAACAGCCAATGCAAGAACAACCCGAATAGTTGTGTGTTTGACGACGGGACTGAAGGTTTTAGAATAATCAAAACCTTCTTGTTGATGGAAGCCATTTGCAACTAGACGAGCCTTGAAGAACTCAATAGTGCCATCTGCACGACACTTCACGCGAAAAACCTACTTGTTGGGCAATATATTCATGGCTGGAGAAGGAGGAACGAGCACCCATGTTTCAGAAGAGATCAAGGCATGAAACTCAGATGCCATTGCTGCTTACCACTCTGGATATTGTGCAGCCTGTTTATAGGAACTAGGTTCAAGAGTGTGAGTCTGTGGAGTGATATGCATAGCGTATTTTGGATTAGGCTTGAAAATCCCATGTTGTGAACGAGTAATGATACGAGTATCCTCAGTAGATGGGAACGTTCCTTGACCAGATGTAGGAAGAGATACCTCCACATTGGAAGACTGCACAGAGGGAGGAGAGGACAAGGTAGGAGATATAGGTGGTGGAGATGATGAAGGCAATGGAGATGTTGGTGCTGGCAATGGTAAAGGCTGCGATGGTGGTGATATAGGTGATGGAGGTGAGAAAACAGTGGAATGATCTGTAAGGGAGGATAATCCAGGTGCAGGAGAAGTGAGCATGGCCTGTTGGAATGGAAAAGTATGCTTATCGAAAACCACATGCCTTGACACATAAACACGACCAGAAGTGAGATCCAAACAATAATACCCTTGATGATCAAGGGAATATCCTAGAAACACACAGCTTTTGGACTTAAATTGCAGTTTTTTTTGGTTAAAAGGACACAAGAAAGGGAAGCATGTGCAACCAAACACACGTAGATACTCATAATCAGGAAGACGCTGAAATAACTTTTCATATGGAGAGGCATGACCCAAAGTACATGAAGGCAGACGATTAATGAGGAAAATAGCAGTATTAAAAGCATCGACCCAGTGAGACATAGGCATATGTGCATGAGCTAGCATGGTTAAACCAAGTTCAGAAATATGACAGTGTTTCCTCTCTACCAAACCACTTTGTTGTGGTGTTTTGGGACAAGAAAAACGTTGGAAGATACCATTGGTTTCCAAATAATCACGAAATGCACGACTTTTATATTCTCCACCTTCATCACATTGCAATACTTTGATTTTGGTCGAAAACAAATTCTCAACATGTTTTTGGAATTTAACAAACATAGAAAAAGCCTCATGCTTGAATTTCATAAGGAACAACCAGGAATAATGAGAGAAATCATCAATAAATATAATGTAATATTTGAACCCTTGTACAGAAAGATTGGGAGAACACCATACATCTGAATGCACAAGTGCCAAAGGTACATTAAGATAGACTCTGATAATTTAAAAGGAAGCCTAGAACTTTTCCCTACAGGACATGAATGACAAAACGAATTTTCCAAATGGCCTTGCAAACGCAAGGATTTATTTGACAGTAGACGAGACAAAACAGGAGCTGCTAGATGACCAAGCTGAAAGTGCCAGATTTGAGCACATGCACGACCGCCAAAGAATGCAAAAAGACCCTTAGATGATGCGGGTACAGGCCATTTTCACTCCTGCCACGGAAAAGGATCTTCGCGTCCTGAGATCCTGGATAAGAAAGAAATCAGGGAAAAACACAAAGAAAAAATTATTGTCTTTGGAAAATTGATACAAAGAGATAAGATTTGTAGAAGCAGAGGGACAATGAAGAACATTAGGTAAAGTGAAGGACGAGTGGTTATGAGATAGTGCAGTAGACCCAATATGAAAAATATCCAAACCTGAACCATGGCCAATTCCATTGACATTGTCAGTGCCATTATACTCACGAGGGTTGGTAAGGTTGTGAGCATCAGAAGTGATATGAGCATTGGCTCCAGTGTCCATCAGCCATGTAGTATCTCTATAACGAGGAGAAGATGATGCAGCCATTGCAGTAAAGCGCTTGGTGGGAACCCTTCCCTCATAAGACAAGTTCATTATGTTAAAGCAATCAACAGCAGTATGTCCAGCACGCTCGCAGATTTGACAGTGTACTCGGTTACCAGTATTGAAGAATGACTCAGTAGAGGAACCATGACCTGGTTGCACTGAGGATGTAGCACTAGAAGAGCCACCACGAGGAGAAAATGAGGAACGTTCTCGTCCTTTACCTGGAGACTAACCACGGCCGCCACGACCATTGCTAAGAAATCCACGACCTCGGAATGATCCACTAGGTTGAGAAGCAAGGAATGCAGTGGTACCAGTATCAACAGTAGCAAAAAGAGATTGATTTGTCATTGGACATTTAGCACTCAACAATAGAGCCTCCAAGGCCTCATAAGAGATGGAGGTATCACATGCTTGAGCAGAGCTGACAGTCATCTCAAAGGAAGGTCCAACATTATTCATCACAATAGAGACAAGATCATTATCATCAATTGGACTACCGGCTAAGGCAAGACTATCAGCAATAGAATTCAACTTATCAAGTTAATCAGAAATTGAGAGATCTCCCCTCATTATTTTCAACAATTCACCACGCAACTGAAGGATGCGGTTTTGTGAGGAAGAAGCATAGCGCTTCTCTAAGGCCACCCATGTAGTACAAGCTGACGTTGAGCGAGCAACCGTTGACAGGACGGTCAGAGTCAGAGAGATATTGATCCAACTGAGGATGAGCTGGTCTTGTTGGATCCAAGCATCATATTCAGGATTAACAGTGTTGGTGATCGAGCTTGCCTTCCTTGTCCTTCAAGAAACACGGAGGGCAGGAGGAAGAGCAATCCACAAAGGATAGTTGGAACGGTCCAGCTTGATAGACAGCATGCTGGAGACATTCTGAGCCACAGTGGATGAGGAAGATGACGAAGCACCAGCTGTTGAACCCATTGAACTCGAACAAGATCAGAAAAATATATATATATATATATTTGTCGATTAGACTTTAGGGCTCTGGTACCATAAAAAACAATGGAGCTAGAATGATTTTAATATTTAATAATCAGGTTACATGGCTCTATATATAGAGGTCTGTACAACGGAAGATAACCATATACAAGGAATTGGACTCTGTCTAACAAACTAGATAATTACAAAGTGAATCTAAAAGAGCTATCAACAAGTAACAGAAAGATAAACTCATGTATATCACAACATATACATTCTAACTAGGAGACTCCAATATCACGGCTAGTGGACTTGGTGGACAGTGTTGCACGCTGGTCAGGAGTCTTGGAGAGATTAAGCTTTGCTGTTGGACTACGCTTATCATCTTCTTGTGCACCTTGGTGGCCCAGACAGCATCACTGCTTATTCACTTGAAGGCAATGAGCTCTGGTTAAGGCACCTCTTAGGCTTACTAGTCCAAGTTACAGTTTCTTTATACATATTTTTAAGATCATGGACAGCTAGCACATACCAGCTCTCACTTCTATCATGGAATTATCAAGTATAGAGAGAGGACTTGGGTCCTGCAGTCTACAACCAGTGATAGATATAGAAACTTGTTGGTACCTAATCCTAATCATGGTAATGCTCATCTTGGTTCCCGCAATGATGCCGAGGAAACAGATGTAGAGGATCTAAGAAACAGGTTAAGTTTTTGGAGAATAAGTTCCAAAGATTTGGTAGCGGGGACAAAACCTAGTACTTTAGAAGCCACATTAATTCATCAAGCCTATGTGATGTTCAAAAAGGCGATCGTGCTCCTTTACTCACCTTTGACTTTTGTGACACTGAAAACAGTTATCCTTTGATTGTGGGCAGTTCATCAGAAGATTACTTCGAAGTAGTAGAGATTGAGCTTGGTTTTATGTATGATTTGCTGTACACAAAGGCAACCATGATATACTCTTTCAAAGGTATCATTTTCTGCTCCATCTGCATGCTTTGTTACATTTCAACATTTCTTATCTTTGGCCTTGTAATTGATAAGAAGCTTTATTTCACCATTGACATAGCTCTCACTTGTTGTCTGTTAGAGCTATTACTCTTGCACTATATGCCATTGCCGTACTACTTTCCATAGACTGGAAACTATACTGGTTAAGCAGGCAAAAGAATATGCTTGCCTATTCCATCTTCAAAGGAATCAGTTGCTTTAGGTCAATTTTAAGTCATCGCAAGAGGTGGTCTGAATCCATGGCACAATTTAGGCCCAATTTGGTATTGCTTTTGGAACCTGCTTTTGGTCCAAAAGTGCTTCTGGTGCTCAATAAGGCTGTTTGGTAAACTCCAAAATTCTGGCTTTTGGGCAGAAGCGCTGCCTCCCACAGCAAGAAATCAAAAGCTAGTTTTAGTAGCTTTTGAAAATGACTTCTGCGGAACCGAGCTGAAAAACACGGAGGTATTAATGAAGTTGACTGAACTACCTTATTTGTCCTCGTCCTTTTCTAAAATTTACATTAAACATTGATTGCCAATCTTTTCTCCTCTTTGACAACTCGAACAGAGATGACCCAGAATTTTCTGACTCTTCACCAAACTTCACAAACACTGAAAATTAACCACAGATAAATATCAATAGCGATGCATTAAGGTCAGAACCGGACCAAAGCAAACCAAGCTGAGACCCTGTAGTGGCCTTGGTGGTGGCCGAATTGTACCCAAAACGTTAATCATCCTAAATTCAACTATAATCGAAACCAAGTATATCAATACATAGCTCGTGAAGAGGAGATCGACTTTCGTACCTCAAGCATTGCAAATGATCGCCGGAGTTTCCAGAAAACGTCGAAATTCTGCCGAAAAGGCTGGAGCTTCTTGGTTTCAAATCGCCTTCATCAGAGCTCGTCGGTGAAAACCCAAGCCGTAGGCTTGGTAGCGACGGTGATGCTGTCCGAACGCTGGTGTCTGACGCCTAGAGATGGCTGGAATAGGAAGTGAGGATCGGTGATTGTCGAGGATACTGAAGAGACAGAGAGGCGTCTGAAGTTCTAAAATTTTCTGGAGGTTTCTGGATTGTTGATCCGATCTTGGCCCTTATATAATTGAAAGCAACGGATTAGATTAAATGGTGATTGAAATCTAAGGTTCATATCGCACCATAATATTCTTTTTATTTAAAATGAATTTCCTTATTTCCAAACTTCCGAAATATGAAATAAATAGCTCCAACGTCCGAAAAATTTCACCATGGACTCATCGTGCCGCGTACTTTACTATCGGGTTCTGAAATTGAAGATTTAACTTACTAAATTTTTTTTATAGTTATTCCTGAACACTATTAATAATTATAGAGAGCGCTATATATATATATATAAAACAAAAAAACCTACAATTTTCACCGATATTACAAAAACTCTCAAATTTCTTACATAATTTTGATTTTGATGAAAGTAGAAATTACTGAAGTGAAGAGACTAGTGAAGAGATGGAGGATAATGAAAGTAAATGTTTTATTCGGTCTAATCAGGGTATAAGGATAATACATGAGAAATTTATTTTATTTGGTATGATTACATAATCAAAAATAAAATTATGTATTTTAGCAGCATATCTTAGCATGTATGACCATTTTGGTAATTATATCTAGCTAAAGCACTTTTGCCTTGCAACTTACCAAACACCTAGAAATTGCTTTTCATTCTCACAGCACTTTTAAAAATAGTTTACCAAACACCTCAACTGCTTCTTCTCACAGCAAGTTTGGAAGTGCTTCCTCTCACAGCAGGTTCAGAAGTGCTTCTTCTTACAGCACAGCAATCCCAAACTAAGCCTTAGTCTCATTCACTTTTGTGTAAAAGAGAAACCCCTCAAGGCTCTTTGGTATCTTCGATACGTATGAAAAGTATCGACATGCGCCTTTTGCAAAAGTCTCTGTCAGAATGAAAGAGCTTATCTTTCAGAAACTTCAAGATGCTAGAAATCATGTTAATGAAGAAAGAGGTCCTGAACTAAAATATGATCAAATTAGGGATGTCTTGACTTGGAAAGGGAACCATGCGTTACAAGGCTGAATCTTTATTCTGAATTCTATTGGACCATGGATGAACATGTACCGTTGGAGAAGACCATTCATATTTGGCACATTGCAACAGACTTATGCTTCTACAATGATCTAGAAGAATATAAAAAACACCCTAATCATGAGTACACATCTCACATGAGCAAGTTATTGTCGGATTATATGATGTATATTCTGCTCCTGCACCCCTTCTTGTTGCCAAAGGGGAGTGGACATATTAGGTTTCAGTACACCTGTGCACAGGCCACATAATTTTTTAGACAGAGAAGTCAAATCATAAGTAAAGGAGATGCTAGCCATCAGGTGTTGTCTGCAATGTGGAGAGAGTTGGATTCAGATGATAGCGGGACATATTCGAATATGGGAAGCAAGATGATAAATAAAAAGAAAATAAGTCAATGATCTTGCTGTGATCTGGTACAGAGTAATTGGAGAGATTGATGGATCAAGATTCTGTTCCAAGTCTAGGAGTGATTGTAGGATCGAATTGTATGCAATTATAGCTTACTGATGCTTGTATATAATAGCAGTCCTTTGTACAATTGTATGTATTATTAAATCAAATACAAATCCATTTTTTATGGTATCAGAGCACCATTTCAGGTGTCTCTAGAGTCTCATCACCTTCCGCCACAAACACATCAAAACACCACCAAAATAGCATTATGGTACAGACCAAAGATGAGTCGCCATCCAAAAACATAGAGGAAACTGTAAAACTGAAACTAGCCTACTGCAACTCAAATGCAGAACATGTATATAGACTAAAACATATTTCTATGTCAGACTAGGATTAGATATAGAATTTAAGTAATTAACCTGTTTGATTTGTGTTGTCCATTCCTTCTCCAAGATCCATACGACAAGTTCTCTTTGCATTGATGGGAATGTATTTATAGAGAAACGTTTATGTTGTTGCAGGAGAATCAACAAATCTGATAAAAACAGTTATAAAACTGTTTTGTAGTTATAGCAGTTCCTTCCATCAAGGAAACTGTTTATAACTCCTTATCTTGTCAGACAAGGTCTTATCTTAATCAATGCATAATTTGAATGTGTAGGTACAATTCTTGTACATATCGTATTGGCATTCCCATACAAAACTATGACAAAGCCCTTTACTGATGTTGGAGAGTCACAGGTAATTGCATCTGCATATGCATGGGATTGCAACGTGTGTTGCAATCCCCGTGTCAGCTGTCAGTTTTATGTGGAGTCCGATTTTGGAAAGTAGGTTTTAGGTTTTATGTATTTATGTCTTTAAAAGATTTTTCTGAGTGTTAAAATCGTGGTGTTAATGCCCTAGGGTTTTTAGGACTTGTCTTCCTAATTGATTTCCCTTAAGATTTGTTGGAGTTCATATATGGGAAGTTTCTTTCCAAATTAATTGGGAATTATGGTAGAATCTTTGCATCATCTTTGAGTAGTTGCCACAGGTCTATTACATGAGTAGAAAATATACACGGTCTGCACACACATCTATAGAGGCAAGAATTTTGATAGAGTCTTGCATGTTTGTTTGAGTTTGTGTCTTCACAAAGAGTCAAAACACTTGGTCCATGTATAAGTGTTTGTGATCATAGTTTCATATGCATAATACTCTCTCAAGATCAGTAGGGAGACTGTGAAGAAAGAAGAACAAGATTTGAAGATCGTTCAAGTGAAGGAGTTCTAGAAGGAAGACAAACTTTGTATTAGATTTTGTGTGAATCTTATAGCCGAGCTAGTGCTATTCAAAGTTTGTAAAAGAACATATCCTTTTCAATATGATGATCTTTATTTTGGGTTCTCAAGAGTAAGAGCCCCGCAGTGTTTTTAATCTCATACTTGAGGTTTTCACTGCGTAACCAAAATCTGGTGTTTAGTTTGTTATTTTGGTTTCTGCTGCCCAGTAAGGATTGATCAGTGCATTGCAATCCTCGTTTTCCAGAAAATCATATTCTGTCCTTGTATTTTCAGAATGTATGCATTCAAATCAAATGGCTTTAATTAAGTGTTTATCAATGATTTCATAACTTAATTAAATCACCAATGCTTTATTTAAATCCCAATAACTTAGCTTCATTTTCTTTGTCTACTGTTGCAACTCATGTTCATACCAGCTTCATATATCTAGTTCACTATGATCTTACAGAAACAAGCCTCCCTGACCCACTTGTCTTTCATCACTTCGACACACCAGGGCTTATCCTAGTTAACACACTACTTGATGGACACAACTATGGACAATGGAGCCGCGCAATGCGCCTAGCCTCAGTGCCAAGAACAAGCTTGAACTAATTGATGGAACTATCAAGGCCCCTTCATCCACTAATGCCAAATACCCCATGTGAAAGCGCTACAAAGACATGGTATTGACTTGGATCCTACATTCCATCAACCCTGACATCGCTAGTAGCATCATATTCACTGACACAGCAGCTGCGGTTTGGAGTGACTTCAAGGACAGATTTTCCTAAAGAGATGACTCAATAATATATCAGATTCGACAAGAAATTTCCGAGTGTCGCGAAGGTCAGCAATTGGTCTCCGCATACTACACCAAACTGAAGGCCCTTTGGGATGAGTTAGCCTTCTATCTGGAACCTGTTGCATGTGAATGTGAAGGTACAAATAAGCTTGCCAAATGAGAAGGAAATGAGAGGGTTATGCAATTCTTGATGGGGTTAAACGACTCCTTCTCCACTGTTCGTGGTTCAATCTTGATGATGAATCCCCTTCCTGACACACGCAAGGCCCATGGCTTGATTCTCCAACACGAGAGGCAGATGGAAGCAGCAAGCTGTCATGAAAACTTACCAACTTCTCATGCGATGCAAGCTTCACGTTCCCAGCCACATAGAGTCCTTCCATTCACCGCAAACCTTTCAGGTACACATATTGCGAACAGGAGGGCCATTTGGTGGAACGGCTACTATATTATTGGGTTTCCAATGGGTCACAAATGGCATGGAAAAAATGTGAAGCCCAAGACCAAGAGGCCAGCTGCTCACAATGTTGAATTGAAAAAGGTACCCACCAATGAAGGTCCAAGCTTCACCACTGAGGAATACAATCAAATCATGGCCATGCTACGCAATAAGAACGGTAATGTACAAGCACTTGCAAATGCCACAGGTATATTCACACCCAACTACAATATCATAGAACATGATCCGCATTCAACATTATATTAGATTGTGGATAGTGGAGCAACAAATCACATATCATATTTATCACCCACTCACAATAAAACTAAAGCATCCCATGATTTTGTTGGTTTACCTAATGGAGGGTAAGTTGCAATTGAGAGTATTGGATCTGTTAAATTGTCACAAGAATTATCTCTTGATGGAGTCCTACTTGTGGCTAAGTTTCGTGTAAACTTGATATCTGTGAGTAAATTAACCCGAGCCTTGAGATGTATAGTAATATTTTATCCGGATTTCTGTGTTGAGCAGGACGTGGATATGAAGAGGACGATTAGCCTGGGGAAGCATTTTAATGGGCTCTACTACCTCACACCAGAACAAAACCCTCACCTAGCAAATCATGTCACCTGCACCTCAGTGGAACCAACGTCTTGGGCACCCATCCAATCTCTCTCTCATATTATTCCAAAATTTTTGTTTGATCATAAGCATGTTTGTGATATTTGTCCTCTAGTAAAGCAAACTCGTTTATCTTTCTCTTCTAGTTCAATAAAATAGTAGCACCTTTTGAATTAATTCATTGTGATATTTGGGGTCCACATAAAACTCACACACACTCTGGGGCACATTATTTCCTAACTATTGCCGATGATTTCACTCGTTTCACATGGATTTACCTTATGAGTTTTAAATCCAACACTCAAACCTTGCTGAAATCCTTTTTCTCCTGGGTCAAAACACAATTTAATCGTGATATTAAAATAGTACTTGCAGACAATGGGGGTGAATTCACATCCATGCGTGCCTTTTTTGATGATCATGATACTATTTTTCAACACACTTGTGCCTACACTCCCCAGCAAACGGGGTAGTGGAACGCAAACATAGCCATCTTTTGAATGTTAGTCGGGCCCCTCGTTTCCAAGCTAATTTACCATTAAAATTTTGGGGAGAGAGTATTCAAACCGCCTGTTATCTCATCAACCGGCTTCCTACACCCTTACTTTCTCATAAATCTCCTTATGAACTCTTGCATGGCACCTCACCTAATTATACTCATCTCCAGGTTTCGGGTGTTTGTGTTATGCCACCAAGCTTACCCCTGCTCACAAATTTGACACCCGCGCACATCGATGTCTTTTCCTTGGGTATCCTCCCTACCAAAAAGGTTATCGTCTCTATGATCTTGAAATCAAGAAATTCTTTTCTTCCTGAGACGTTGTCTTTCACGAACATATTTTCCCTCTTACTACGTTGCCCCTTGAAGATCAAGAGGACTACCCTATCTTCCCAACTCCTTCTTTCGACAATCCAACCCACTCGTTCCAACCCACCCTGCTAGCCCAATCAAGCCACCAACTCTTCTCTCCTAGCCTAATCACCTCGGCCCAATTAGGCCACAAATTCTTTTCTCCCATCTCTTGACCCCAACTCCTCTTATCCATTCCCATCGCCATCCACCGATCCACCATCTCCACCATCACCAGTCGATGCCTCCTCTCATCCATCACCGGCACCGGTCTTGTCCTCACCACCACAATCCCTATTGTCGCTGCCATCACCTGTGCGGCACTTATCCCTGCCACCCTCATCTCCACAGCCCTCTTCAAAGCCTCTACCTCCACCGTAATCACTACCACCAGTAGCGCCTGCACCATCACCACCACCTCGCCGGTCCACTAGTGCAACCAACCTACCACCCTACCTCCGTCATTATCAGACCTATCATGCTGCCCTCCTTGGCTCTGATAGTGCCTCTTCCTCCACGTCTGGCACCCGATATCCTCTACAAAGGTATGTCTCATACTCTGGTTTGTCTCCTGCTTATTGATCCTTTGTGCACAACATCTCTCACTTGATCGAACCAGCAAACTATAAGCAGGCCAGTCATGATCCACAATGGGTTGAGGCGATGAATTCTGAGATTTAGGCCCGTGAAGACAACCACACCTAGTCCATGACTCCATGGTTCCTCTACCTTCTGGTCACCACCTAATAAGATGCAAATGGGTCTTCAAGATCAAGTATCATGTTCATGGCACTGTCGAACGTTACAAAGCTCAACTCGTTGCCAAGGGGTTCACTCAACGAGAGGGTGTTGATTACAAAGACACCTTTTCCCAGGTTGCGAAATTAATCACAGTCCGTTGCTTATTAGCCATTGCTGCTGTTCGAAATTGGCCATTGCACCAAATGGATGTACAAAATGATTTTCTCCATGTGAACTACTTGAGGAAGTCTATATGTTGCCCCCTCCTGGTTATCGTCGATAGGGGGAGAACGGGGTTTGTTGACTTCACAAATCTCTATATGGACTAAAACAAGCTTCTCATAGTTGGTTCCAAAGGTTCTCTTCTGCCATTCAAGGAATTGGCTTTCAATAGTCCCGGGCCGATTACTCTCTATTTACCCAGGTTCGTGAGGATTTCATTACTGTGGTATTGCTTTATGTGGATAACGTTTTCATAACAGGGAATAATGAGAAGGCAATTGGTGACCTCAAGAAGTTCCTCAGCAGTTGTTTTAAGATTAAAGATCTTAAACCACTCAAATACTTTCTTGGCATAGAAGTTGCACGTTCCAAAGCTGGAATTACAATTTGTCAACGAAAGTATACGTTGGATATATTGGAGGAAGCCGTCTTATTTGGAGTAAAACCTACAAAAGTACCTATGGAGCCTGATTTGGTGTTAACTACAAAAGGGTGTGATGCTCTCAAGGATCCTTCTCGTTACTGCCGATTAATTGGGAAATTGATCTATCTCACAGTCACCCGGCTAGACATTGCATATGTTGTGAATACACTCAGCCAATTCATGCAGGAACCCAAGCTACACCACCTTAAGACAACACACCGTCTTCTCCAATACCTCAAGGCAGTCCTAGGACAAGGCTTGTTATTTCCTTCTCTAGTCCATTTCATTTTATCAGATATTGTGACGCTGATTGGGCAAGGTGCCCAATTACACTCCGATCAGTGACAGGATATTGTGTATTTCTTGGCAAGTCACTTGTATCATGGAAGAGTAGTAAGAAGCAAGTTACGGTATCTAGATCATCTGCTGAAGCTGAATATCGGTCTATGGTTGCAGCTGCTTATGAACTTACTTGGTTGAAATACTTGTTGAGAGATTTACGTGTACAACACCCTGAGCCAGCAAGACTATTTTGTGACAATCAAGCTTCCTTACACATTGCAGCAAACCCAGTTTATCATGAACGAACAAAGCACATTGAGTTAGATTGTCACACTGTTAGTGAAAGAATTCAAAGAGGGGAAGTCAAAACTGCTTATGTGCAAACTGGAAATCAAATAGCTGACTTGTTTACAAAGCCACTAAGAGCACCTGCTTTCCACATGCACCTTGTCAAGTTGGGTGTTATTGACATCCACACTCCAACTTGAGGGGAAGTGATAAAGGAAAGAAAATAAGTCAATGATCTTGCTGTGATCTGGTACGGTACAGAGTAATCGGAGAGATTGATGGATCAAGATTCTGTTCCAAGTCTAGGAATGATTGTAGGATCGAGTTGTATGCAATTATAGCTTACCTAGAATAGCTTACTGATGCTTGTATATAATAGCAGTCCTTTGTACAATTGTATTATTAAATCAAATACATAATCATTTCTTTACAAGACAGTATTGATCCAAGGCTGTCAGCTTGCAGAAAAATTGCAGTCACAAGGATGGGACTATGAAAAAAAAAAGGTTTATAATAGGTGAAGTGTGGATAGAGATGTTGTGTTACTCAGAAAGCCAATGTGGATGGAAGGAGCATGTTCAACAACTTAGGCGTGGCAGAGAGTTTCTTACTCTTGTCAGCCTTCTTATGGCAAATCTTGGATTCAGTGAACAATTTCTGCAATTCATACAAGAGTGATTAACACTTAATATTGGGAAATCTCTGTCAAGAACATGTTTATGTACTACATTACTGATAAACTTTGTGCTTGGTATATGGATTTTGGTGAGAAGTTGATTTTAAGTTATTATCCTATATGATTTTTGTGTTTTGTTGAGTTATTTCTAGTATATTTCTTATGACAATGCCATCTACATATATATAATTCCATATTTTTGTCACTTCCTGTATTCGGTAAAGGTCCAAGGACCGTCCTGTATGCATGCACTTACATTCCTAGATAGATTTTACCTAGAAGTCTATTGACACTGCCCGGGGTGCCATTAGACTAGTTAAGTGAAAGTGTCAAATTCAAAAACTAACGAATTTTCAGTTTCCTGCATTGCAAGTAAAACAAAAATGAAGACAGACTCATTTTCAAAAACTACTTTAATGATATTATTTGGCGCAACTCATTTGAAGGCGGTCTCCTCGAACTAATTGAGATGGTGCTTGATTTAATGTTTGATAATACGAAGGCAACCATAGCATGTTCTTGCACAGGTGGTATTTTCGGATCCATCAGCTTGTTTTACTACATTTCCACATTTATGGTCTTTTGTATAGCCACTGATAAGAAGTTCTATTCGACCGTTGACATAGCTCTAACTTAGATGTTATGTGGTGGAGCGGTTGTTCATGAGTTATATGCCATCGTTAGACTAGTCTGTACAAACTGGACATTGTGATGGCTAAGCAAGCAAACATACCCGCTAGCTTGCAAAATGTATGATGCAATCTCTAAATTCCGGTTAAGTTTAATTCATGAAAAGAGATGGTCTGAATCCATGGGCCAATTCAATCTCATGGTGTTTTTCTTACCTTGGAAACCCTCAAAGTGTGACTGAAGTTCTAGGTTATTCCTTGCTAAGTATGATATGTGTTTTAAGTACGTATGAGCATAATTCCTTTGAGGTTGTACCTATTAAAATGAAACAGCTTATATTTGACATATGATTCCAGATGCCAGGAACTTTGTTAGTTTCACAAACAAAGCATTGTACGCAGATGATATCATTAGACAAGTCTTGGCTTGGAGAGGTAATCATGCATTAGAAAATAGTCATTGTACCGCGACGAAAATCTCAAAAGTTGAACTGCACTTGAAAAATCTTTTAAGAAATGCATTCTTGCGTGGCACATTGCAACAGATTTATGCTTCAGTGATGATCTTGACAAAAATCAAATGGAATTTAATCGTGATATAAGAAAGTTTTTGGAGAAAATGTTCTAAGAGACCAGAACTAACTGGACAAAATGCAGGAGATGTGTTGCGGGCAACGAGTATAGAAGATCAAAGAGGTCAATAAGTACTAACTGGGGCCCGGGGGCCTCTTTTTTTGTAAAGGCTTGGATAGGAAAAGAAGAGATCCTTCCTATCCTCTTATATTAAGAAAAGGAAAACATGAGTACAAATGAAGGGGATCAAAACCAAAACCTCCAAAATAAATTAGAAAAAACAAACATGGAACTAACGAAAATGAAAGTTCGGAAGACCCAAGTGTTCTTTGTTACAGTGAGCAAGTATGAAGAGTGGAGCAAAGTCCCACCAAACCAAGGTAGTAGAAGTAGTACCAAAATTTGCTAATGCATCAGCAACTTGATTACCTTCCCGAAATATGTGAGATGAGCATAAATTCATTTAAGAAATGCGATACAAGCAATTGCACCATTCGATGCAAAACATCCATGGAACTAAATTAGGACTACGAAGTAAGTCAAGGATGAGAGGAGAGAAAGCACCAAGAACATGACCTTTGTAATCTCGAAAAATTGCATATCCCCGACCCCCCCCCCCCCCCCCCTCCCCATCCACACACACACACACATTAGAACCATGCTTCCAAGCACCATCAAAGTTAATTTCAATCCACCCATAAGGACGTCGATGCCAATTGACCACAATTATCCTACGAGCACAGATAGGCTTGCATTGGATAGCAAACCATTTCAATATCCAGAGATCCTGTATCGTGTTATGCACGTTACCGTGAGCAAGTCGACCAACATATTGAATATGTCTTACCACATCCACTTGAAAAAACTGCCCATCATATTTTGCTTTGTTTCTAGCAATGCCAAATAAACCATTAAACAGTTACAAAGCAAGCCAACCATGACTCTTTCAATTGTGGACTAAAACCATCAGAGATACCCAAATGAAGCACGCCTAAGATTAAGGCAAAACACCCAACTCAAATTGGTTAATCATGTGGTTTCAGAGGACAATGAAGAAATATGTGATCTAAAGATTCTAGTTAGGCACGAGTTACAAGCCGTAGAAACAAAGAGTGGATGGACTAATGAGGTTGAATGGGAATGATAACTCAGAGTGTGGATAGAGATGTTGTGTTATGCAGGGAGACAATGTGGATGGAACCACCATGCCCAACAATTTAGTTGCATTGAATTGCTCTAATTATCTCAAAAATAAAAAATGATTTACCTTGAACAAACGGTCTGCTTAATTGGGTTTAGATCCCAAGAGAAACGAATCGATTATCGACTTGGTGGCCTTGTTAGTTGTGAGGAAGGAGTGCCCGGAAGTCTAGATTAATCGTCCACCTTCTTTCCTTGTGTTCAAGGCGTATCTCCACCAGACAAAATTGGGCTGAAAATCTCCCAAGTATACCTAAACATTAAACCCTATATCTTATACCTCAAATAACCAGCCACACTACCTGAACAGTATGATTGATATGTACTTGAAGTGTGGTTTTTGGATTGTGGCCGGAAGGTGTTGGATGAAATGCCTGATAGTGATGTGGTTTCATAGACTGATTTGATTGTTGCTTATGCCAAGAATGGGGATATGGAGTCGGCTTGGGAGTTGTTTAAAGATTTGACTTTGAAAGATATGGTGGCCATAGTTACCGGTTATGCCCAAAATTCAATGTTGAAAGAGGCACTGGATTGTTTTGAGAGAATGTAAGGTGCTGTTGTAGGGCTCGATGAGGTTACCTTATTTCAGCTCGTGCACAATTGGGTGCATCCAGATATGCCAATTGGGTTTAAGACATTGCCAAGAAATCTGGTTTTGGCCTTACTGAGAATGTGCTTATGGATCTGCATTGATAAATATTTACTTAAAATCTAGGAGATTGGATGATGCATACAACATTTTTCATTGAATGAACTTTTGCAAAATTTTATGTTAAAATTAGCCCACTTCATTTTCAGATCCTGGATTCACCACTGTTATCTTTGTTTTTTCTCGAGATGGATTGCCGTTCCCCCAGCTTTCTAGCTTGGGTTTCGGAGGCCCATGACTCAGCCAAGGTCTTGGTTTCCTTATTTTTCATCAGCGTCTCCATTTTGGGGAGCTCAGTTTCTTCTTTTTTGAAATAGGGTTTGGAACCCAGCCTAACTGGGGAGCTCTGTTTCTTAAATTGTCTGAGTTTGATGTTTTTGTCGCTGGTTTTCTTATTTTCCATTTACTGTAGCTGTTTTCTTTTTCTTTTTTTTCATTGGTTTTCGGTTTTCCTCGTCTTCCATTGTTTAGTTTGACTTGGTAAACTTTGCTTGCTCAGCTTTGTTTATAGCTTAGGCTTCTTTAATAAATTATCATTTGACAAAAAAAAAAATTTATGAGTCCTACATGGGAAAATAAGGATCTTATCTATGAGTTTATAAGGATTTGGGTCAACTTCATCAATTGCCAATTAGTTTTGAATGTGAAGCTCAGATTATTTTATCATGGTATCAGCGTCAAGTTATGCATACCTTGCGGCCACACGGGCAATGGCGGATCCAATAACTTTTTTCAGGGTGGTCAAGACTAAAATTGAACAGCCAATTAATGCAAAAATAAATAGTTAAACATCAATAAAAATTCAATGATTACAATTAAAAAAATCAATAAAACTTACAAATAAAATTTAAAAAAAAAAATTTTGTTTGAATCAAAGAAATAACTTTATAGAATAAACTCAATAGAGTTGATTACAATCAGCTTATAGTTGTTAAATGAAAATCACATTATGTGCCTTCGTCAAAGAAACAGACGAAGAGGGAATCAAGGAATTGCAATTACATTACAATAAGTATTTACTATCATTATTGTAATTGATGTTAATCGATATTTCCATTGTAATTCCATCCTTATATAAAAGGGCTAAGAAATGAAATGAGAAGACCAATTCCAATTCTCAATTTACTTTTACACGTTATCAGCACACTCAAAACCAATAGCCAAAAGAAAAATTCTAGCTTCAAAATAGCCAAGAAAAAAAATTCTAGTTTCTAGTTTTTTTTTTCTTCCACCCGTCGAAAAACCAAAACCTAGAAGAAGAAGAAGAAAAAAAAAAAAAACCCTAGCTTCTAAAAAACAATTTATTTTCCTCTGCCGTCAACACCATCGGCCCCCATCCTCCAAATCCCCATTTCTCCTCCACCGGCCAAATCCCCATTTCTCCTCCACCGGCCTCCATCCCCGCGCCTCCAGCATGCCATCCCCATGCGGCCCCGCCCAGCTCCTCTGACCCAGCCCCTCGCCCAGCACACACGGCCTTGCAACAGCGCCTCCGATCCTTGCAGCAGCACTCTCACCCACGACCTGAGAAGCCTAGGTCGATTTCGATCTACCAAACCCATTTGCAAACCAGATGGAGGAGGAAGAAGAGGAAAAAAAAAAAAGAGAAAGAAGAGAAAAAAAAACAAAGAGAAAAGAAAACAAAAGGAAAAATAAAAAAGGTGTTACCCTGCCCAGTTCAACAAAAATAAAAAGAAAAAAGAGAAAAAAGTGCCTCAGGCCAAAGTAAAGACCCGGCCCAAAAAAAAAAAAGCAAAGAAAAAGGAGAAAGAAAAGAAAGAAAAAAAAAAGAGGCTAAATACATATTACTACCCTATAGTTTTGGTCCAAAATCAATTCAGTCTCTATACTTCTAATTTCATCAAAAACACCTCTGCACTTTCAATTTTCATCTAATAGGTCCAATTTGCCAATTTTCCGACAATTGAGTTATTTAACTTGTTAATATGGCTCATATATGACCTATGTTTTATGATGTGGTGTATGCATGCCACCTCTAGTCAATTTAAGAGTGAGTCCTACTATTAAAAATAAATAGTTTTTCAACAAATAATCCAACTATAACTTGAACCCATAACAAAATATTAACGAATTAGACCTATTAGATTAAAATTGAAAGTGCAGGGGTGTTTTTGATAAAATTAGAAGTCCATGGACTGAATTGATTTTGGCCTAAACCACAGGGTAGTAACCAGTATTTAGCCAAAAAAAAAAAAAAAAACAAGGCCCACTACTGAAAAGAGAGGAAACGGCCTAGTTTTCTCAAGCTCAAAAACATCGCTACGCACGCCTGCATCAACACGTGCGTGCGCAAGAATTGTTTTATTTTCTCAAAACCAATTATGTTCTCTTTTATTTATTTAATTTCATACTATGGTATATTTAATTATCTATAATTAGAATTTTTTTTAGCATGTTATTTTATTGCTTGTTATATATGTAATATATATTCGTGGAATTAAAAGCATGTGATTTTCATTTATGTTCACTATATTTGTAAGCTCTATATTTTATTGTTTATGTTTTTATCATGAAATTTTGAGCATGTTTTATTTTACTTACAATTATATTATTATTCCTAAGCATGTCTTTATCTTATGCTATTGTTTATATTTTATTTTTACGCATGATATATGTAGCATATATTTTGTTGTCTATTTGTGCAATTTGAGCATGTCCTGTAATTTATTTTTATATATGCTATGTTTTATTCTTTATTATGTGCAAGGATTATTAGAATGCTATACAAAAATTGTGTTTTGCCATGATAATGAAAATTCATGCGCATTATAAATATATACTTACCGTGATAAAGCATTTTCACATAGCATCGAAAAAATGTGACCATTACGAATCTTGGTTTTGAAATCTAATTCATATTTTTGGAAAATAATTTACGTGGATGTCTTTATGACTGCGTAATTTATATCTTCCCTCTTGTTTATATAGATGGCTGATCCAACTCGACCTGAATTTGACATTTTGGACTAAGAAAGACTTGAGTACCACCGTTGGGTTTCTAATGTAGAAACTGCTTTTGTGGCAAAAGACTACACTGCCACCATTACCAACCCCAAAGACGATGTACCGTCTAATAAGCTGAAAGCAAATGCCTTAATATTTATGAGGCGACATATTGATCCTAGCCTATGCTGGGATTACCTTCAGTTGAAGACACCCAAAGAACTGTGAGATGCCCTTAAGGGACGTTTTGGAAACATTCACGATACTTTGCTCCCAGAACTGACCTTTCAGTGGAATGAAATCCGTTGCTTGACAACAAAAGGGTTAATGACTTCAACAAGGACATGTTGCCCCTAAAGGCACGTCTAAATTTATGTGGAAATGAACTCACAAAAGATGATATGATCCAAAAGACTCTTTCCATTTTTCCTACTTCAGCACTTAAACTAGCGAACCAGTATAGGCTGAAGTATAACAACAAAAGAATCACAACTTTCAATAAGCTGATCAACCTACTGCAAGTGGCTGAGAGGCATAATGAGGTTCTCTTGAACAACAATGTCAGGCCCATTGGAACAAAGAAAATTCCCAAGACTAATTATGGAAAAATGAAAGGTGGAAAGAACCCCAATGCATAGGGGTTTGGACGTGCTAATCCCTACCCACGTGGCAACAATGCACCACATGACAAGGGACGTGAGGGTCGTGGTATGGGCCGTGGAGGCCCTCCCAATGTAAGGCGCAGAAACATTGATTTGATTATCGTTGGCTTATTAATAAATTTCGGATCTTATTCTGAAGCAATGAATTCGTTCAACTTTTATTTACTACACAGATTTACATGGTTCAAAATAGCGCTAAAATGATGTAAAGCAATACATCTAGAGAAGAAAAAAAATTATTAGAATGAAAAAAATACCATTCTATGCAAATAGAAATACTCTAAAGAATATGAGATATATTTTCAAATTAATTAACAATACCTCCCATTTATTTGTAGGAATGAATCGAGGAGAACTTGAGTGCTTAGTTGATAGTGGGACTACCCACACCATATTAAGGAATGTGCAATTATTCATTGAATTAATAGCTTATAATTCCTCTGTGACTACAATGATTGGATCATCACAAGTAATAAAAGGACGAGGAACTGCCAAATTTTGCTGCCTAATGGCACAACATTTAAAGTCACAGACGCTCTATATTGCACCAAGAGCTAATCAAACCTTGTTAAGTTTCAAATATATTCGTGTCAACGGTTATCATATAGAAACACACTATGAGAATGGAACTGAATACCTTTATATTATTACCTCTAATGAATGTGGAAGGAAACACATTTTAGAGAAACTTATGAGTCAATCTAGTGGACTGTACCTCACTACAATTCGGATCATTGAATCCTATGCTGTCACCAACAATGAAATGTGGGACACTGACTCATACAGGCTTTGGCATGACTGCCTAGGGCATCCCTGTCATGACATGATGATTCTTTTTTTTTTTAAACTAATATGGACATCCCTTCTTTTGAGAGAAAAATAAAATGGGACAAAAAACTGTCACACTGCAAGATGTCGGTCCTAGTACTGTTCAAATGCAGTCATTGCCTTCTGAAGTACCAGAAGTACTACCTCCCTCTCATTATGCCTCATTGACTATTTCAAAGGCACATCACTCGTTTTGCAAAGCCTGCTCTTTAGTAAAAACAGAATCGAGACCTTGCTATGCTAAAGACACAAAACAAAACATTCTATTATTACAAAGGATACAAGGAGATATATGGACCTATCCATCTAGAATGCGGACCATTCAAGTACTTTATGGTTTTGGTGGATGCTTCGACACGCTGGTCACATGTCGCTTTATTGTCCACAAGAAATATTGCATTTGCAAAACTCCTAGCACAAATTTTAAGTTTAAGGGCTCATCACCCTGATCACCCTATCAAGTCTATAAGGCTTGATAACGCTGGAGAGTTTACATCAAAAGCATTTGATGATTATTGCATGTCTATCGGGATCGATGTGGGTAGAGCATCATGTACCTCATGTGCACACACAAAATGGTCTCGCAGAAGCCACCATCAAAAGGCTACAGATGGTGGCTAGGGCATTGGTTATGCGCACCAACCTGCCTATATCTACATGGGGTTATGCAATATTACATGCAGCTTTACTAATTCGTTTCAGGTGCACTACTAGCCAACCATTTTTTGCGTACCAGTTGGTAACTGGATATGAGCCTGACATTTCACACTTACACATATTTGGTTGCGTAGTATATGTGCCTATTGCGCCCCCACAGCGCACCAAAATGGGTGCTCAGAGACGATTAAGTATTTATGTTGGATACGAATCTCCAACGATTATCCGCTACTTGGAACCCTTGACAGGCAATCTCTTTACTGCTAAATTTGCGGATTGTCACTTTATGAGACAGTCTTCCCGTCGTTAGGGGGAGATAGGAAAAAGGATTTTCCAAGAGAACGACAGGAATTGTCGTGGTTTGTCTCCACTCTGTCTCATTTTGATTCCCGCACATCACAATGTGAAAGTGAAGTGAAAAGAATAATTGATCTTCAGAACGTAGCAGATTCGATGCCTGATGCGTTTACTAATATCGCAAAAGTGACGAGATCACACATACCAGCTGCAAATGTGCTTGCAAGGTTAGAAGTCCCCAACAAGGGGCATGGTGCCGCAGATAAAGGCACTGCAACCACACTTAGTAGAGCTGTGGTTGAGGCCGTGGCTCCTTAAAGGAAGAGGGAGAGGCCACTTAGTTCGATTGACACTCACCCAAGGAAGAAGATGGCGAGTAAGGCACAAACCGATCCATTATTCATCAATGTAGAGAATCCCTCTCATGAGATTGTCTCTGATTATAGTTATGTCCATGAATCAATTATTGGAAAGTATGCTCAATTTGGTTGTGTATCAAGAAGATTCGATATCCTAGAAGTCTACCTTGATTGTAATATCATTGTTTTAATTGTATGGCTAGCATAGGATGTTTTTCCTTTCTTGTTCTCCTGAACTTAAGGAGTCTTCGTGTTGTACAAGAATACTAGTTTGTATATATGATTGGTAATCAATAGATTGAAAATCAATTCAGCCAAATATCTTTCTTTATGGTATCAAAGCAGGATACGTCCTAGCTCTTCTTTTCTCCTTTCTTTTCAACGCATCCGCTGAGTTCTTCCTCTTTCCATCATGCCCGGAGGAGATGTTGTTCAAAATTCTAATGGATCATCATCCTTTGATTCATCAAATCTCTTGTTCCTACACCATTCAGACCATCCTGGTCTTTTGCTTGTTTCGAAGCGCTTAAATGGTGATAATTATCATTCTTGGTGCCGTGCTATGAGGATTTCCCTTAGTGCCAAGAACAAAATTGGTTTTTATTACCAGAAAGATCGAAGAACCAGATGAAGAATCTGAACCTGATGAGCATACCCTTTGGCAATGATGCAATGATATGGTACTTTCCTGGATTCTCAACTAGTTGGAACCAGACTTGGCTGAATCTGTTCTCTCTTGCAACACTCCTCATGCTATTTGGGAGGATCTTCGTGAGAGATTCTCACTTGGGAATGCTCCACACATATTTCAGATTCAAAGAGACATATACAGGATTGAACAAGGTCATATGTCAGTTTCTGTATACTATACAAAGTTGAAAGGATTATGGGATGAGCTTTCTTCATACAACTTAGCTGCATGTACTTGCGGTCAAAATAATCGTACCAAATTGATGCAATTTCTCATGGGACTTAATGAGACATATTCAGGTACGTGTGGACAAATATTGTTAATGAATCCCTTACCTTCTGTTCGTCAGGCATATGCTTCAGTTAAATAGGAAGAAAAGCAGCGTGAGTTGGGCTCTTCTGCTGTGCCATCGAATATGGCAGCTATGATGGTGCGCAGTAGCAACAACAATTGGAGGCCAAAAACAAGCACTCCAGGAAATCAAAACAAAGAGCCTTTTGCATGCACATATTGTGGGGGAGAATTTCATAGGGAGGCCACATGTTGGAAGAAGAATGGATACCCTCCTGGGCATCCAAAACACAAGAGTTTAGATGAAGATCAAAGCTTAGAAGCTGCTGCAAATAAAACATGGAATTCTTTCCAAGGACACTATGGCAAGAAATCTGGGAATTATGGGAACCGAACCAAGAGATATGCTTCTGCCAATTCCGTGGATGCAAGTAATCAAGTTCCTAGTCTTCAAGAACTCCAAGATGTCATGCCGAACCTCACTGAAGCACAGTATGTTCAAGTAATTACTGCAATGAATCCCAAAGCAACTGCTCCTCAAGCTAATGCAGCCTCGGCATCACTTTCTGAATTTTCTGAAGGTTTGTCTTTAGTTGCTCCTAATCGCTGGATCATTGACAGCGGGGCAACTCATCACATAACTTCATCTCCACAATCTTTAAGCACTATGATCCACATTCTCCTGTGCCACCCGTTTGTTTACCTAGTGGGGATAAATCAAGTATTACTATGAGTGGTGCCATCCAATTCACAGATTCATTTAGCATAAATAATGTTCTATGTGTACCGAGTTTCAAAGTTGATCTTTTATCTGTTGGCAAGACAATTGATGACATGAGTAGTTCAGTGACATTTTTTCCTTCTTGGTGTATTTTGCAGGACTTGGTTACGAGGAAGATGATTGGTGTGGGTAAGCGACGTGGTGACCTATACTATCTTGTGGCGTTGGCTTCCATTCCTCCATCCAACCGCTTTGCTTGCAATTTAACCATTTCATCCAACCTATGGCACCGACGCCTCGGCCACCCGTCTCCTTCACGTTTACAATATTTAGCAAATAATAATCTTCATTTCCAGTTTGATTCTAGTCATCAATGTGATGTTTGTCCGTTGGCAAAACAAACACGTCAACCTTTTTCACTTAGTTCAATTTCAACTACCAAGATTTTTTCCCTTATTCACTATGACATTTGGGGTCGATATAAGACTCCCTCTCATTCTGGTGCCTATTATTTTTTGACCATCGTTGCTGATTTTTCTCGATTCACTTGGGTGTTTTTGATGCGTCACAAAAGTGAAACGCAAACTTTACTCCTCCAATTTTTCAATTATGTTGCGACTCAATTTAATACTAAAGTCCAACAATTTTGTTCCCATAATGGAGCTGAATTTCTTTCTTTACAAGATTTTTTCCTTGAGCAAGGTGTCATTTTTCCACAATCATGTGTCTATACACCTCAGCAAAACAGTGTTGTTGAACGAAAACATCGACATATCCTTGAAACAGCTCGTGCCCTTCGTTTTCAATCACATCTCCCTATTTCCTTTTGGGGTGAATGCGTCCTTACAGCCATTTACAATATTAACCGTCTTCCCACTTTGTTGTTAAATAAGAAAACACCATTTGAGCTTTTGTACGGAAAACTTCCTGATTACTCTCGTATGAGGGTATTTGGTTGTATTGCTTTTGCTACCTCCGTTAATCCATCTTCCAAATTTGATCCTCGAGCCCGTAAATGTATCTTTATCGGTTATCCCATGGGGCAGAAAGCTTACAAATTGTACGACATTGAAACTGAGAAAATCTTCACAAATCTGGATGTCATATTTATGGAAGACACTTTCCATCACTCACCACAAAAAGCATCACATTCAGAATCAAGCCCACCGGCCCAATCTCTACCCATTACTATTATACCCGATCCATTCTCCCTCACCCATTCTCATTAACAAACACCACATCTACCACACATCGACTTTTCCACACCTGTTCCTTCTTCCACAACTGACGCAGCTGCACTTCGACCTCCGTCTTCTTCCCCTGCTCCTGCTACCCCATCCGACCCAGCTCCGGCTACCCAGTCCGACCTTATGCCTCTCTCTCCAGCCCACGCGCTTCCTCCTTCTCCTGCCGGCGTAGATGCCATTCCAGCCTCAAATCCTATTGAACCCATCGAACCCATTGATATGGTTGCTCCTATTCCAGATCCTGTTGCTCCGCCTCTCCATCGATCCCAAGGCTCCCGGCAACCCAACATCCGCCTCCACGACTACGTCTGTTCGCAGGTGATGCTGCCTCCACAATCTCAATCATCGTCCTCACCAAGTTCCAGCTCCGGTACGATATATCCTCTTCATTAATTTTTATCTTACCATAGATATTCACCTGCTGATCTTGCTTATGTTGCAAATATCAGTCAGGCCGTGGAGCCCACCTCTTATGAAATTGCTGCCTCTGACCCCAAATGGCAGCAGGCCATGACTTCCGAATTGCATGCTCTTGTTGACAACAATACATGGACTCTTGTCCCTTTACCCCCTGGGAAGCATCCTATTGGATGCAAATGGGTTTACCGCATTAAGTATCATGCTGATGGATCTGTTGAGCGCTACAAAGCGCGTCTCGTGGCCAAAGGTTTCACCCAAACTGCCGGCATTGACTATCATGACACTTTTTCTCCAACCGCAAAGATGGTAACTGTTCGTTGTCTCCTTGCTATTGTTGCTAGTTTTGGTTGGTCTTTACATCAATTGGATGTTAATAATGCTTTCCTTAATGGCGATTCTGTCTGAAGAATTATATAGGTCCCCTCCTCCTGGTCTTCGACGGCAGGGCGAGAACCTTGTGTGTCGCCTCAACAAATCCCTATACGGATTAAAACAGACGTCTCGGCAGTGGTTTTCAAAGTTTACTACGACCATTATTAGTGTGGGGTTTACACAATCCAAAGCAGATTATTCGTTGTTTGTTCGTAAAGATGGTGATTCTTTCATTGCTCTTTTGATATATGTGGATGACATTATGATTACAGGCAATTGCACAAAATCTATACATGCTCTCAAGCAGTTTCTCCATGCACAGTTTCGTATCAAGGACCTTGGAGAGTTGAAGTTTTTTTTGGGCATTGAGATAGCACGTTCAAAGAAGGGTATTTACTTATCTCAAAGAAAGTATGCACTTGAAATTATAAAGGACAGTGGCTACTTGGGAGCTAAACCAGTCGAGTTTCCTATGGAGAAGTGCAAACTTTCGAACAAGGGTGAGCCGCTAAGAGATCCAGCAACGTATCAGCGTCTAGTGGGCCTATTGATTTATCTAACAATCACTAGGCCAGACCTCACATACTCAGTACATGTCCTAAGCCGCTTTATGCATGAACCACACCAACATCATATGGTGGCTGCCCTCAGAGTTGTACGATACTTGAAATCCTCTCCAGGCCAAGGTTTATTACTGCACTCTAATAATTCAGTAAATTTAAGAGCTTTTTGCAATTCAGATTAGGCGGGTTTCCCATTACTCGCTGCTCAACTACTGGTTACTTTGTATTCTTGGGAAATTCTTTAATTTCATGGAGAACAAAGAGACAAAAGACTGTGTCATTGCCAAGTGCGGAAGCGGAATACAGGGCTATGGCAGGTACTTTCTGTGAACTCACTTGGTTACGTTACTTGTTAAGCGGATTTGCATTTGCCTATTTCTATGCCTACCATTTTACATTGTGACAATCAAGCGGCGTTACACATTGCCGCGAATCCGGTGTTTCATGACAGAATTAGGCACATTGAAATGGACTGCCATTTTATTAGAGATAAAATACTGGAGGGTCAAGTTGTAACTAGGCATGTTGCATCATCACAACGGTTGGCTGATGTCTTTACTAAAGCCTTAGGGAGAGAAAAATTCAAGTCTCTATTGTGCAAGTTGGGAGTTATTGACATACACTCTCCAACTTGAGGGGGAGTATTGGAAAGTATGCTCAATTTGGTTGTGTATCAAGAAGATTCGATATCCTAGAAGTCTACCTTGATTGTAATATCATTATATTTTAATTGTATGGCTAGCATAGGATGTTTTTCCTTTCTTGTTCTCGTGAACTTAAGGAGTCTTCGTGTTGTACAAGAATACTAGTTTGTATATATGATTGGTAATCATATATACTAGTTTGTATATATATTGATTGAAAATCAATTCAGCCAAATATCTTTCTTTATCAATACTGGAGGACGCTCTGATGTTTGAAATGATACCAAAGAACAAAGAAATCTCAATGGATTATGAGAGTGATTATGAGTTGATAGAAAGATCTTCCATACACATTGATGATGTATTTGCATACACTGTTGCTCAAGAAATCATAGAGCACGATGATATCGAACCACGCTCTGATGCAAAATGTCAACAAAGAGCAGATTGACCTAAATGGAAAGAAGCAATCCAGGCAGAACTATATTCTCTGGAAAAGAGACAGGTATTTGGTCCGATAGTGCTAACCCAACCAAGTGAAAAGCCTGTAGGACATAAAAGGGTCTTTGTCAGAAAGTGTAATGAGAAGAATGAAGTCCTAAGGTACAAGGCTCGCCTTGTGGCGCAAGGTTTCTCACAATGCCATGGAATTGACTGCGAGGAGACATACTCTCCAGTAATGGACGTTATAACGTTCCGCTACTTAGTTAGCTTGGTATTTTCCGAAGGACTGGAAATGCAGCTCATAGATGTGGTTACTGTATATCTCTATGGGGATCTTGATTCAGAGATATATATGAAAGTGTCTGATGGCCTTACATTACCCAAGTCAAGTGACTCTAAACCACAAAGTTCGTTTGCAATCAGGTTGAAACGCTCACTTTACGGATTAAAATACTCCGAGCGGATCTGGTATACCCGTCTAAGTGACTACTTGATTGGGAAGGGATATAAGAACAATGAATTGTGCCCCTGCGTATTCATAAAGAAAACAAGTTCCGGATTTGCAATTGTAGCTGTATATGTCGATGATATGAACATAATAAGTACTCTTGATGAAATAAGAGAAACCGCGGGTTACTTGAAATCCGAATTTGAGATGAAGGATCTTGGGAAAACTCGATTCTGTCTAGGCCTTGAACTAGAACACCGAGTTTGTGGAATACTAATCCACCAGTCTGCGTATGTCCAAAAGATGATCAAGCGATTTAACATGGATAAAGCGCATCTTGCTAGCATTCCCATGATCAGTCGAAGCTTGGATGCAAGGAAAGATCCATTTCGTCCAAAGGAAGATGACGAAGAGGTGTTGGGAACTAAAATTCCCTATCTAAGTGCAATAGGCGCATTATTGTACTTAGCCCAATGTACTCAACCAGACATTGCATTCTCAGTGAACTTGTTAGCTAGATTTAGCTCAGCCCCAACGCAGCGACACTGGAATGGTATCAAGAACATTTTCTGATACCTAAAAGGAACCATTGACTTAGGACTGTTCTTTCCCTACAGAGAGATAAGAGGGGCCGCAGATGGAACTGCAATCCCTAAAGGAAATGTTGATGGCGAAAGCGCCACTCACTACACCGAAATACCAAATGACGTTTTGGTTGGTTTTGCAGATCCTGGGTACCTCTCTGACCCATATAAAGGTCGTTCCCAAACTGGTTATGTATTTACCATTGGGAACATGGCGATATCTTGGAGATCAACCAAGCAAACCCTTGTGGCTATCTCCTCGAACGACTCAGAGATCATTGCTCTACATGATGCGGTTCGTGAGTGTGTATGGTTAAGAGCTATCATTACACATATTTGAGGGACTAGTGGTTTGAGTTCTACCACTGAAGAGCCTACTTGAATTTATGAAAATAATGCAACTTGCATTGAATAGATGAAGCTAGGATATATCAAGGGTGATAATACAAAACACATATCGCCAAAGTTTTTCTATAATCAGCAACAACAGGCCCTCCTCAAAATTCAAGTGAATCAAGTAAGGTCTGAGGAGAATGTGGCAAATTTGTTCACCAAATCATTGCCTAAGGCCATATTTGAGAAACATGTGAAAAGCATAGGAATGCAAAGACTTTCCAAACTCCCTTGATTAATGTAAGGATCAGGGGGAGGTGTAGACGTCAGGGGGAGTCTAACACACATATGTCATCCTCAAATGTAAAAAGTGCGTTGTGCTCTTTTCCTTCGACCAAGGTGTATTTTTTGTCCCACAGGGCCTTTATTGTTACTTGGAAAGGTTTTTAGTGAGGCAACAACTCATGCACCATTTTATCTTTGACTTGGCACAGGGGGGAGTGTTAAAGAAAAAGCACATTCTGTGTCTTCGTCAAAGAAACAGACGAAGAGGAATCAATGAATTGCAATCACATCACAATCAATATTTACTATCATTATTGTAATTGATGTTAATCGATATTTCCATTGTAATTCCATCATTATATAAAGGGGCTATGAAATGAAATGAGTAGACCAATTCAATTCTCAATTTACTTTTACAATAGTACATTTTTTTATTATTTATTTTTAATTTTAATTTAAACTTTTTTATTTTTATTTTTTTTTATTTATTTTTTTTTATTTTTTATTTTTTATTTTTTATTTTTTATTTTTTATTTTTTATTTTTTTATTATAGAATGAGAATTGAGAGCAAGAGCGCGCTCTCTCAAAACACTAGAGGAACCTGAAGAATCAGAGCCCATCAGTTTGGTACACAAAAGGGACCAGAGCCGAAAGGTACTCCTATAGTCCTATCCATTTTGGACACCCTAAGGCCTAAGGCCATCTCCAACCCAAAGGGCTAAAAATGGCCCTGAGGCTAAATTTTAGCCCTAAATTCTGTACTATTCATTGATCTAACATCAACCGTCTCCAACCGGTCAAGGCTAAATTATAGCCCTAAAATATATTTTAACATTTTGGATTGGTTATATATATATATATGTGTGTGTGTGTGTGTGTGTGTGCTTATTTTTTAAAGTCAATTGACTTATAGTAATTGAAATAATTTATATGATAAAAAATATTTTTTCGGTTGTATTTTTTTTTAAAGATAATTAAAAATATCTTTAGCTAATTTTGAAATGAAATAAAACTGGAATCATATTTTTAATATTTATTTTATTCATGACATAAGCATTTAAAATAGTATCTTAGATCTCCATGAATTTTTGTTGGACTTGGACCCAAAGACCATCTTCTGATTGACTTGTGTCATTGACGAAATTTTGGGATACTTTCACGAAAGTAACGGTGAGTACTTCATCAAGCAACGGTGAGTACTTCATCTTCCAACGGTGACCAATTCATACTTCTTTTCGACGAACTAGCCATTTTCGATAAAAGTAAAATAAATGAGAAATTAAGAATAGGGAGAAAATAAAAGTTTAAAATAGAGAGATATATATGAGGAAGTAGAAGGAATATGTGAAAAAAATGTTGAAGTCATATGTATTTATAGTGTAAAAGTTATAAAAAAAAAAAATATATATATATATATATATATTATTTCAAACCAACGGCTATAAAAAAAATAAATAAAATAAAAAATAAAAAAATCCAACGGCTACTAGCCGTTGCTGACGTCATGCTCCCATCATCATCCACTACAGCCCATGGGCCACCATCAATCTGATCCATTTTTTTCAAAGGCCATAGTGCTACTCAAAGTGCTATATTTAGCACTACAATCTCACATTTAACCCTCCATTTTGGCCTTTTGGCCCTTAAGTTTTTGGGTTGGAGTCCAGAAAGGCTTTATTTTGGCCCTTTAGCACTTTAGGAAGAGGGGTTGGAGAAGCCTAAGCGCATTTGATTTCAACACTCAAGCTTATTTGGGCCCCAAAATAGATCTGCGCATCCCTTACTTCTGCACCTCTGCTGAGCACGGCCTACATCGCCGTCGTCCATCTCATACACATCGCCGGTCTTCTGATCGCCAGATCCGCAGACCAGACAGCCTCTCCAGCGTAACCAACAATCCCCATCCTCATTATCATCACCGTCGTACGAGTGCAAGCCTCCCCGGATTCCTTTGCTGCCGCATAGATCATAGTGCGATGGAATACTCCACTGCGTTATCACTCCAAAGCCTGTTCTACGCAGCCAAGCCACTCATGGCCTGCAAAACCAACATCGATCCCTTTCCAGCCTTGCCTTAATATTCCATCCTTGCAAAGCCCTCGTTGATCCAGACCGGTACCTCCTTCCAGACCGCCGCTTCGTGACGCGTCACCGTGGCCTTCATCCCAACCCACATAAATCAGGCCAAACCTTCATGCCAAGACCACTGAAATTTCGGGAAAATGTGTTCATCAATAGGAGGCTTGATTCGCCCCCTCCTCGGTCGAATCCTCATATCAAAATTTCAAGCCTGACTATTCCCGATATCGACCAGATCATGTCTGACGATCATCATCATTTTCACTAAATTCCCAACTTTGAGAAGTTGGTTTGATCATTTAAGCGGTCGTCAAAAAAAAAATTGCGATGGAATATAGGTGCTAGGACGCAGAGCATGGAGAATTTAAATATCCACTTAGGGCAGAGTCCAGAATTAATCGTCGGAATAGAGAACCGTAGCCCGGACTGCTAGGTTTTTAGGAGAGCCAGAAACTCATTTCTTGTTGTTCAATTAATAAAATTTAACAATTGATTAGAATTCAAAGAATTTTCAATAAAAATAATATTTGAATCGATGGATTTCATACCGAAGATGCCAAGTCCAATTGATGACTTCAATTGATTAATTAATCACAATAAAACAAAATGATTAATTGAATTGATGAAAGGCCCAGGCCCCAGGAAGGAGAGGAAATTAAAAAACCAAAAATGAGGACAGGGAGTATTTTTTTTTATTTTTATGCAGACCAAAACACCCTTGTTTTGTTTATTGAATAAGCTACTCCTAACGACGTCGTTTGTACTTTTTCAAAAAATAACCAGGGTGTTCTTCTTGTTCAACACGGGTCTTCCTTTTTGCCCCATTTCTATCATTTTTACATACCTAAATGTCTCCTCATCCTTAAACTTTGTTAAACCAGCTCAAAAAATTGAGGTTAGGCAACAGCTCTACCTTGCCCACCTGAACCTGCCCACACACATGCATGGGCTCCACCTCACCTAATATTGTGTACGTATGTTACGTCCCGTATCTCAATTTACCTATTTACTAGTTATTTGGACGGTAAACGGCAATTAGTTTTACTTGTTACATTGGTTTGATACTCTTAGTGGCCCTAAAAGCTGACTTTTTGTTCGGGTCAAAATTTGATAAAATTTTCTTCATGAAAGTCGTAGAGGATGTTTAAACGGAGTCCGTGCATATGTGGTACCTAAAAATTGGAGTTTGTATGAGAAAGTTATAAGTGAAATACAAAAATTATTGTTCATGATAAATTGGGTATAAATATTAGAATTTTACTGTGGTAGGTTTCCAAATCCGGAAACCCACCTTTCTCTCTCCTCTCCCCGAGCTTTCTCTCTTTTCCTTTTGGTCTCCGTCTTCTTCCCCTCGAATCACAGCTGTCCGGCCACCAACTTCTGCGTGACCGGCCATCACAGAAGGGCCTCTTGCTCCTCCTCTACACCCTAGTGACCGTGGGTTACAGCAATTTGGCCGGAAAACCCTGAATTGAAGCAAAAACTATCACTGTTGCAGTTGGGGGTTTTCCAGCGATTCCTACATTTTCGGCCATCTCCGACCACCAAACCGGGTCTAGTAGGAGCGTCTCAAGCCATTGATCAATTGCCCTCAAGCTATTAACTCCAATTCACATCGTGGAGGATGAATCGAAGAAATGTTCGAAGCTAGGGTTTGAAATTTATGGGTTTCTCTTCACCGGCCGGTTTCGACTGTTTCAAGGTAAAATTGAAACTTGTTGTAGTTGAGAAAAGTGTTAGGCTTGTTGAGTAGATGTTGCAGCTGAAATTTGGTAGTCAGAGGTGAAGTTGGCCGACGGCACGTGGGGCCACGTGCCGCCACTGTAGGTCACCCGTGGAGGCCCGTATGGCAATGTTATGGGGTTATGTTTTAGCTAGTTAAACCCTATTTTTGATCTAGAGCTTATATATGTGAATTTGGTGAAGATTGGAGAAATTTTGAACTGATTTATAATTTTCGAAGATTTAGAATTTTGATTATTGATTTATGAGAATCCGACCATCGGATTTCTCTCGAATCTAGAACTTGTAAATTAATGAAATGGTGTTGGTGGTAAAGTTTGGGTTGAATTAAAAGAAATGGAGATGTTGAGTTAAGAGGATTGATTTTGGAATCGTATTTAATTGTCGAATTGTTGTTCACGGAATATAATTGTGTACAGGGCGCTATACCGAGTTACCGCTCGACGAAGAAATCCGTATGCTTGGTCACCTATATAGTACTGTGGTGGACTTTTGTTTTAAATGTTGATGCATGCGTTGTTTCTTCAATTAATGCTTTACTTAATTATCATAATATTTTGTCAAGCATATTATTTTTAGTTTCGGATATTATTTGGTTTTGGAATATTGATCGGATTTTCCGTCATGATTTGGAACGAGAGTTTTCTACGCTCGAATTTGAATTTACGATTTATAATGATTTTTCAACAAATTATTTTCCGTTGTGATTTCTGGAATTATATATTATATTTCTATTCATCGATTTGAGATTTTTAAAATCTTTTCAAAATGGGATTTTGATTGAGCTATTTTTCTTATTTACTCATCGACTTTCGGTTTTGGCATTGGGAATGCCTTATTGATAAGTGTGGTTTTAGTTTTGTTTCTGAGTTACGATTTATAATTTGATCTTGCCTATTTGTTATGATTTTGAGAATATTTTGGCCTGCGGGATCACGTCAATAGAAATTATTTATTTTCTCGTGAGAAATGTGGGGAAGCTTTATGGATTTACTGGTTTTCGATTGTTTTCCTCACCATACTCAGGTCGATTGGATTGTGTCTCCTCCTCACTTACTTTGTGTTTGTGAGTGGCAGTTGAGGTGATTTATTCTCCTCCTCACGTGAGTGGTAGTCGAGGTTATTAGTTCTCATCCTCACACAATCTATGTGTGAGTGGCAGTCGAGGGTAGGTAGAGCCTAAGGGGCTTCTGTACCGGTATGGTGATTTCTTCTTCCCAATATCCTACTATTACTTGACTAGCGGGGCTAGTCTGATTTCTCTTAACCAGCGGGGCTGGTATGTTTTTACAAAATTTTGACTTTAAAGAAATACGTTTTATAAACATTGCATGCATCGAGGTTTTATAAGTTTAAATACGTGGGAAAGTATTCAAGTTTGCTTCATTTAAATTATCTTGATTATTTATTTTTATCCACTCACTCTAACGCATTTTTAAATGCTTTCCCCCTGAGCCCTTTGATTTCAAATGCCTAGTTTGCAGGCTAGACTAGTTGAGGTGGGCGTACATGGAGTTGAGGCATAGTTGTCACTGCTTCCGCATTGTAGGATCTGTCGATCCTTCACCCTCTTTACTTTTATTTCTATTATACCTTTTATTTTAGAATTGCTCTGATAACCTATTGGATTAATATTATTAAGTTGAGATTTGTGTATTGTGAATTGGAAGATGTTGTGATTTGAGGAGGGTGGCTCCAGGAGAAAAGGATGGATTGCTTAGAAGTGTGAATGTCTTTCTCCAGGTTTTGGGTAATCCATTTTTAAGGGAAGTTCTGCCAAATTTTTGGTAGAATTTCTTCTAAGGTGGGCCCCGCAGGGCCACTTGGGATTTCAGGGCGAAATCCAGGGCAGGTCCTGTCAGCGTATATTACTTGAAAATTTGTCACACATGCGGGGGCGTGTTGAAAATATGAATTTCACATGAAAGATTGGGAACATTACCTAGCTATGAGTTTAAAAGGATTTGGTTTATCAAGATGCAGAGGTGAAGGTGAGCTTCTCAAGAATGTCTGCATTCTTATATCACATATGTTTGGATGAACAATATTAAGCCTAGCTAGCTCTCAATTTAAAATTGCTCTTGATGGATCTAAACAAATTGTTGAGATGATTGAATTATATTATTAGCAATACTATTTATGTTTTTAGTCAAAATAACTAAAAGTTTATTTTGGCTAGCCACTTTTAAAATATGTCTACATCAATTCTCTCTATTTTATTTAGTTCTTAAATTTGTATTATTTATTGAATGAAGAAAAAAAATTTAAATCTATTTATAAATTATATTTACGTAAACTAAAAAAAATGTTTTAAATTAACAAAAATAATAGAGAGTCTCGTATCGCTCTCTGTATTTAGGAGCGAAATAGTTAAAAGTATAAATATATAAAGAGCCGCTTAAAAGAGTCAGGTGCAGCTGCAAAAATATAAAAAAAAACTAAATATGCTCTACAAAATAGTTAATGAGCTAAGATAGAGAGTCTGCTAAAAATGCTCTTAGTACATAGATCGGCCATAGTTGAATTCTTTTCTTCTTTTTTTGGTTACAAAAATGGTGGCTGAGTGAGCTACCACTACGAGGCCGGGAGCAACTTGGGTATGACCCCTCCTCAATTGATGTTTTTCACAAGTTGGGATTCAAACCAGAGACCTTCTATTATAAGGAGAAGCTCTGCAGCGTCTGCCGCACTTGCAGCCTATCATGCATCCATTAGATCAATCACATTGAGTTGTAGTTGAATTATTTTTCTTTTCAAACTATATTTTAATTATTTAGATTTAGATATCAGATGAATAATTGTCCCAAAAAACAATGTCATATGCATATACATAGTTTATGATTGATGCTAGAACCAAGGTTTTAAATATCGGTATCTTCATATGTATCGGTACTTTGAAAAATGGAGTATCGGAAATATCAGGGATATATCGGGGATACAGGGTAACAAAATGTCGTTTTTGAAAAAAAAAAATCAATTTATTAGAAATTTAGAACTACATATAAATACATATGAATGTCAACTTCATCTACATCCAAAAAGAGACTCTAGACGGTTGAAAATCCGCTCGCTGGTCTACGAAAATGCAATAATCAGACCAAGACATATGACCTATATAGTGCGAATTGTAGTGATGAACATGATAGTTGTAGATCTCTTTAGAGCTGCCGACTGTTTCCCCTATAAGGGGATAATAAGGATGACATTTGGCCTCTCTCATTTAATACTCCATTTAATACTTCATACTCTGCACTCTCTTCTCATCATGTCATCCATATATGGTTCCTTGACTTCCTTCTACAATGTCATTTGGCCTCATTTGAATAATTAAACCTTTATGGCTTTATCTTCTTTCTAATATTCAACTACAGAGTTACAAACTACATACAGAGTTACAGACATAGTCACAGACTACACAGTACCAAATCTCTCCTTACACAGATTTGCATTTAGACTTTTCGAGAATTACTTCTCACCCAAAATCGCCTTGAGGGTATTTCTCCTCACCTAGATTCGCCTTGAGGGGATTTTTTTCCTCACCTAGATTTGTCCTAAGGGGATTTTCTACTCACCTAGATTCACCTTGCGGGGATTTCTCCTCACTCAAATTTGTCTTTAGGAGATCTATCTTCACACAGATTTTCATATAGAGAATTTCTGAGTTTTTTTAATTTTTACCTCAAATTTTACAGATATTTCTTCACTTTATCGGGGATATATCGCAAATATCTAATATGTGACGATGTCCGAAAAATTTCACAGAAACGGTAAAAAATAAGATATTTATCCCCCTATATATATCGATCCGTCGAAAAAAAGAGATATGAGAAATATGACAGATATTTAAAACCTTAGCTAGAACAACCATAGCTGAAGATAAATGTTAGCCTATAATTGAGGCTGCGATCCCCACACGGGCACACCTTTGGTGCATGTCGCCATTTCTCCATGATATATGCCTTCTGAATCCACATCCAGTCATCATGATTTTCATACTAGAAAATCCTCATCAGCCTCTTTAGTATGATTAAATTAAAGGATTTTGTCCATTTCCACTTTTTTAGGAATCTTTATTATCATCTTTTGTCTGGGTGTACTAGGGGTTTTTGAGTCTTATTCCTGTTTCAGAATAGGTTTTAGGGTTTCCTAAGAAATAATTTTTTTTCCGACTCCATAAGGGTGTTTTGTTTTTGAATTACTTGCTGACCTCTTTTCATCAAAAAAAAAAATCAGCTTTTATCATGCATGTCATAGCTTTAGCCTTGATCCCAGTCAAGAGAGAAATTTGATCCACAAGCACCAGATCATCTTATCTGTGAATGTTTTACTACACTGTAATGTTTCGACCGGTTGCCGACAAAAGATTTGACCTCTTGCTCTTGTGTGTTAATTTTTCATATCTATACGTTTATAGGAAGATGGTACAGAAACAAATTTTTCTATACTTAGTTTGTAATGTCGAGAAAATGAATAAGAAAAGGTAAATCAAACTGAAAAGCAATTGAAACATGTTTTCACTCTTTCAAATCTTCAATATATCCCGACTATACAATGTTGAATATTTTTTTTTTTTTTGATGATATGAGTGATAGCAGAGGAGCAACCTCTCTAAAACTCTAATTTCGTCATCCAAAAAAAATGTGAAAGACAACAGAAGGGGACCTAATAAAACCTTAGGAAGAAACAAGCAAAAATGAACAAGTTAACAAAATTTAAACTGTAGAAGACCCAAAACATTACTCTCATAATACAACAAAGATACATAAAATGAGGAGCCACATCCCACCATACTTGTTCTAACGAAGATGTTCAATAATTAGCTAGAGCATCTGTTTCCTTATTCCCTTCTTTAAATATGTGTGAAGTTTTGAAGTCTATTTGTGAGATCTTATATAATTAATTTAACCAACATACATACTCAGAGTTACCAAATTAAGCACAAGTGAACAAGAACGAATATAATGTTGAAAATGTGTTTTTTTTTTTTGCGTGCTTTATGTAATGGACATTCATCATTGAAGGGGAAAAGAAATTAGAAATTGATTATTGTTGCAAAGCTGGCTGTCTGATTAGTAATCATTGATGTAAGTAATGAATAATTGGATATGATCAAGGTACCAATCACATGTGGTTGGTAAAAAGAAACTTTGCACCCATTTGAAAATGGAATTGGTAAAGTTAACAACGTATTTGTCATTTAACATACGTTTATGTCATGTTAAATATCATGTTAAGCACTTTGGCAACTATATAAGTAATGTGATGTTTGGTAATGATCAGTCATCCCTTCAGTCATGAAGAGAAAGAAAACCATCTGCTTCTTCTGCATCCCTTCCTGGAAACAGAACGAAGAGAATGATCAAGAGAAGCACGACCACGAATCCCATTCCAGCTCTCGTGGTCGGCGCGGCAAGAGAAGAGGAGGAAACGTCGTCTCCACATCTCATAGTGATGATCATGCTGAAGGCAACACCGGTACAAGTACTACTACCGCCTCAAGCAATGATGTTGGCGCCGCGGCCGTTGTTATGGTGAGTACGGCCAACTTTTCTTCCGCTGACGGTGGTAACGCTGATGGTGGCGGCGATGGCTAATTATGATCGATGATATGGAAATTTGTTGCTATTTGCCATTTTTGTTTAATCATTTTCGAATATAGCAGTCCTCTTCTTTGTTTCTTTCCCTTTTTTTACGAAGACAACTACCGTAGGACATCAAATTCGAATCAAGCATCGGTCTAAGCCTAATAAATAGGTGGGGGTGGATTGTCCTCCTTCATCGTCCTAATCCAAGATGCATATGCTATTAAGGTTCGCGATTCCAAAATCCTTCTGCATGTGAAATTTCTCATGTTAGTAAAACTTAGGTTATCGAAAAAGAAAAAAAGTAAAATAAAAATTTTCCCAAAGAGGGTTTAGTTTGTTTTTGTTGGTCCCATCCATGTTTTGGATCGATGTAGATCCTCCGCTATAAATTCCTATGCTTGATCGATCTGCTAGACTTTCTTTGTGGGGCTGCCGTAGTGCCATATCACTATAAGTAAATCAAAAGGCTGAAAATAGATGATTGCAATATCCCCGATTTTTACACTCATGCAGTAAATTCCGTCGTCTCTCTCCCCCTCTCTCTGTAACCTGGCCTTTTAAAATGACGCGGCTTGCTGCCATGGATGAAACAAATTAACCCCGCCCCTATGAATTCTTAAAGAATTGAACTACAAACAATTCCCAGCTAAAGAAATTTAAGAAGACAAGAAATCCACAAATAGAATATTAAAAAAGAAAAACCGATGTGCAACTAATTAATTATTGATTAAAATTTAGAAACTGATCGAGACCAAGTTATAGCTTCGTTTCTCCTAGATTCATCTGGTACAATGGGTCTTTTGACTTGTCACTGTTGCCTGAAATGAAACTGACATGGAATTTGGCTTCTGACTTCGTCAGTTTCATTCCTTTTAACGTCGTATACAGAGTCAGCGACACCTCGATCGTGCTTCCGTTGTATGTGTCCCTGGCTTTGTGTTTGGAGAGAACCCGCTCCCTCTGTGCTTCAGGATGAATAGAGGGTTTCTCATAAGCAGCCGTGGGATTGATTAAGGATGACGTGGCATTCTTAAATGCAAAGTCTAGCAGATCCTAATTATGGAAATTATAGTAGAGGATCATGTCCGCCATGTCCATCATACCCTAGTGTATGTATCACGCTGGCACTGACCTTATTAGGTCAATCATGATTTTTCAATCAATGAATTCATTCAACCTCAACAAAAAAGAAAAAAAAATGTTTCTTTTAAAGCTTGTTTAGACAAAATGATTTATTAAACGAAAAAAATGATAACTAAAAGCGGGCATGAAGTCAAAACTGCTCTTAAAACATACAGATATCTAAAAAGATAATACCAAAACATATATATGCTTAGCACCAGCTCATTGAATGTATTCAATGTAATTGGGCTAGAAACTAGTTTCTAGTGTTTTTTTTTTTTTAATCAAAAAGGAATTTTATTGAACAACAAAGAATTACAATAACCAACCACTGCAAGTGGCCTAATGGTTCTTGTCTAGTTGGGTGTGCTCCCCAACCTAGGTTCGAACCCCGAAGCTGTCAAAGTGGTCAGGCACTCTGCTGCAATGCACAGTTTGAGCATTTCACATGCGCCGAAGGGGTTTATCTTGGGCCTAGAAAGCCTTTGGGTTCCCCTTGACAAAGTCAAAAAAAAAAAAAAGAATTACAATAACCAAGAGGTAGTTCCCCTTGACAAAGTCAAAAAAAAAAAAAAATTACAATAACCAAGAGGTAGACTGAAGGTCAATTTGGATGGGGTGTTTAAACATGGCTATTGTAGAGATGTGGGTGTCGTTATTAGAGATGATGTGGAGAGTTCATGGGTGCTTTATGTCATGCAGGTAGACATGCAAAATCTGCTCTCCACATCAAAGCTGTTGCTCTTCGTTCTACGCTTGCATGGATTGTAGAACAAGGATGGAACAATGTGGAGGTGGAGACTAAAATGTGGTGCTACTTGCTGCTCTGGAAAGCGACGGTGATTGATTTCTCCAGTATAAGGTGATTGATTGATAACTATAAGGCTCTTACAGCTGAGGTTAGTTGTATTTATTTGTGGTGACCCGAGAGATGGGTCTCACAGCACCTAGACCCTGAGCCAATGAGAAACCGACATGTCACGAATGACATCCCAATTACTCATCAACCCAAAACCGCAAGGCCTTTTGGGTTTAGGTTGTTGGTTTATAAAATATTTTCTTGGACAAATCATTTTAGCAACCGAACAACCATATTTTCAAAAGCGGAATTTAAAATGGGCCATAAGCTTTGGGCTTACAACCAGAGCCTAGCTTTGGAAAACAATTCACTAATTAACTTCAAGTATGAGAGACGTGCCCCAAGGTTACGGGTCTCCCGAAATTTTGTAAATAAGTGAGTAGAAGACAAATAAATAAATAAATCAGTAACAAAGTAAATAAATAAGTTTATTCCAAATCCGATAAGGGACCCAAAACCTTCTTTTAATAAAGTCAAAGAGGAATACGCCAAGCCGGGTCATGTGCCTCCTCTTGTACACTCCCCGACCACATGCTCGAAACCTGCACACTGTTGTAGGGGTGAGCTTTCGTCCTTGCATGCCCAGTAAGAGCCTACCCAACCATGCTAGGTTTGAAAAATAATATACTTGAAAATATTTATTACATAATATTGTGCACGTTTATTGAAAATACTTTAAAAAGTGGCAACCACAAACATTTGTTCTCTTTTATAAAACATATGCAACATGCTTCACACAACTTGGAGCTCCGAGATACTTACCTGCCGGCTACTCTAAAACAATCCCTGACAGGCCCAGTTCGTCATCCTTCGAGAACCGACCAACTACTCAGTAGTGCTTGTGACTACAAGTAGCGAAAGTGTCCATTTCATGGCCTTGAGTGTCCTATGACTGGTTCATCGTCAGTACTTACTCTTCCTCGACGCACATAGAAGCACAGCCCCCTCCAGATGTTCACGATTATCGACACCGTGGGATGCCTAGGAATCAACGCATCTAGGTCCCATTCACTTTCAGGTCACAAGTACAAACATACAATGGGTACAGTATCTCAACACACAAGTCTAGCCTCAATTTTTGCAATCAGCAATCATCAGTTATGAAAACACAGATATCACAAGGCACCAACTAATGAACAACCAAAAACATACTTGCAGGCAACATACTATCATACTAGAGCATTCCACATAGGGGAAAGCCTCTAACAAGGAAAGGACAGCTCACCTACCTGGATATGGCGTGCTCACCCAAACTTATTCGATTTCATTGTTTAATGTTGCGTTCAATTCCAAATGCACACGCCCGAGTCCTTTGTAATAAAAATAAAATCAATGAGTAAGTTGATAACATTACAACTCAACTAACTGAGCAACCCAAATCTTTTACTCAAATCCCTTGAAGTTCATTGAATTATCTTTTGATCAAAACAATGATCTAGAACTTATGCTTGAAGGAATTTCTTTTAGTAGATAAAATCTATTACCCATTCCCAAACAATCCAAATGATCCAAATGAAGTAACATTTGGTCATTTGGGATATGCTGATCGAACTTAACACTTGTGTCCATTAAGCATAGTTCGGATCAACTCATTTAACCTTTCTTTGTTTAGCATTCTTTCAATAATAATAAAAAAGGATAATTCACCATCCTCGAATGATTTTGTTTACTATGTTCATTTTGAGGTATGATACCACTTGAGTACTTCCATTTGTAAATTGTTTCATGAACTTTAATCCAATGTCCTAATTTAACACAATCAAATAAAATCCACCATTTTCACTTCCGAATCCCACTCAACATTGATAACTACTCAAGCTCCTCATTTTCTTTCACAACAACATTTACTTTACAATATGACAATTCAAACTCCGTCATCATTTTAACTAACAACACTAATCTTCTCCCCATATTTAGCCATTTCATGTTTGTCCACATTTAAGCTAAATTCACAACAATCGATCACTCAAAGGAGCATTAACCATTCAAGCAGCATACCAACTTTTCATTCCATTCAATAACAACCACTAGAATTTTACAATCAGCACACCAAAACCCGTAGTCTGGCATGGATCAACACTTACCATTCTTCTTTTCCTGATTGGAAGTTCATTCATCGTGACTGCATTCCACAACCATCAATTATTTGGATCCCTAGCAAAAAAAATACCATCAATGAACAACCCTCAACCAATCTTTCATCCAAAACAAAGTTTGGAAATCCTTACCAATCTCCAATACCAGTTAGGCTGGAAGTTTGGTGCCGAAATTTCTTATGGTCAGGTTCCATTGATTCAAGTGGAGCTCCCTTAATTGCTTGGAAGAATTGTTGTTATCCAATGGAAGAAGGTGGTTTGGGTCTTAAGCAATTGGTGGTTTTAAATCATTCTCTACTTCTCAAAAAAGTATGGGATATTTTTACTCTTCTACCTCTGACGGTTGTACTCTTCTTCGTGCTCGGTTTTGGCGTGATGGGAGGTTGCGGAGCTCCTATGCTATTTCTTCTATTTGGCCTGGGTTGAGGCGCTTTTGGCCAATTGAGAATAGCAGGTGGTTAATTGGGATGGTTCAAAGATTAATTTTTGGAGAGATAATTTTGTTGGCAGACTGACTTGGTTCATAGACTCTTCGCAAGCGTACGAATCGTTGTCAAGTAAGGGAAGTAATTGGACCTTAGTTTGTCGTACCTCGGGGATTAGGTGTTGGACCTAACCAAGATAATTGGCGGTAGGATACTAAAAGCACACAAGAAAAATAAAAAGTACTATAAACAATCAAGGCACCAAGCCTTGGCAATGCTCGGCTTAGTTCACACCAAGCCTATTCAAAGCCACTAACTTGTAGCCTCAAGATGGGTATACACAAATGAGTCGATGGATTTAATGTTTGAGAGTGGATTTGAACTTAACAAAAAGTAATAAAATGTAAAGCGATTAATAAAAATGCAAGGAAATTAAACTAGAAAAGTGTGAACAATATAATGGGAATGTCGAGTGCTAGGGAGGTTCCTTCACCCAAATCTCATATGTCGGAAACTAATCTAATGTAGATGCAAATTTCCTACTTTGGCGGTAGTCATATCCAAGGCGGTTCAAGGCTCAAGGAGCGAAATTCCCTTTCATGGTATTCCTACTCCGGTTCAAGGGTCGTAGGAACTCACTTGGAATGAATTAGAGCCAGTTCAATGGTCTCTAATTCACATCAAGAGGCCTAAAGATTGAAGAATTAGACTACTAAGCGACCCGCCCGCGCATTCACACAACGGGTGTAAATCACCATGCTTATAACCCCTCGAATACGAAATTGAAGGTTTCTAGCTTAGGAATTAGAGGGGGTCAAGCCTCTAACTCCGTCCTAGACATGCTCAAAATACACACCCCTAGAGTTGACTAGACTCCTAGACATGCATTTTAACCAAACAAAAATAGATAAAAGTATCCATCATATGAAGATTGCATCATTACATTAAAATAAGCATCTTTTACACAAGATTTGGACTAGGGCACACAACCCTAGCCCCCAACAACAAAACTACTCACTACCCATCACCAAACTAACATCAAAATACATAATTGAAAGGGCTAAATACTAGTTAGTACCCTGTGGTTTAGGTCCAAAATCAATTCAGTCACTGGACTTCTAATTTCATCAAAAACACCCCTGTACTTTCAATTTTGATCTAATAGGTCCAATTCGTTAATATTTTGTTATGGGTTCAAGTTATAGTTGAATTATTTGTTGAAAAACTATTTATTTTTAATAGTATGACTCACTCCTAAATTGACTATACAGACCACCTCGACACCACATCATAAAACATAGGCCATATATGAGCCACATTAACAAGTTAAATAACTCAATTGTCGGAAAACTAACAAATTGGACCTATTATATCAAAATTGAAAGTGCAGGGGTGTTTTTGATGAAATTAGAAGTTCAGGGACTGAATTGATTTTGGACCTAAACCACAGGGTAGTAATTTGTATTTAGCCCTAATTGAAAGAGAGAGAAAAGTGAAGAGAAATAGAGAGTAACAAGAACAAGCCACAAATTGCTATAGAGCAATTATGGCTAGCCTTGATTTATGGCTCCCACTTTTACCCAAATTTGATTTGATGAAGATTTGATGCTTGGGCTCCTCTTTGAATCTTGTGGAATTGATGAAGCTTTGTGGTGGAATAGTGAAAAAAAATATAGAAAATGGGTTGGAGGTGGGTGGTTCGGTGTTAGAGGAAGAGATGAATATGGGTGGTTGGTTTAGAGAGAAAAGAGGATAGGTTCGGCTGTTGTGAGAGAGAAGGAAGGAATGGATGGAAGGGGTCTGATGGGAAAGGGCAGAGCCCTTCCCTTTGCTTTGCGGCGTTGGTGATTTCTCCCTTCATGGATTAGATGCGAATGGATCTGCGGCTTTAATTGAACAAGGAAAGACTAGTGTGCCACGTGTCATGAGTACACTGGTTGAATGGTGCAAAGATAATGTGTTGCTGTGCGTTTGGCAGTAAGAGAAAGAATGAACAGCTGCATTCCTTCTTTGCATATTTAAACCAAATAATTAATTGAATTTCTGCCACGTGTCACCAAGATACATGATTTTGGACCCTTTCAATTATGCTAACGTGCAGACTAATAATTAACCTTAATTAACCACTAGTTAATTAAGACTAATGGTTAATTAAGGATGCTTTGATCTAGAGCTGACGACATCGACCTTTATTGAAAACTCCACCTTGCTACGATGATTTCGCACATTTTGCTATCAATTTCCGTAACTCCGCTTATTTCCTACACAACAAATAAAATTGAATTAATTACATATTAATTGACATGGGGATTTGCTTATTTATAGTGTTTTAGATATAATTATACGCATATAATGCGTATAATCACAGACCGTTAGTTGATTTAATTAGATTGCATGATGGAAACGTTAATCATCTTAATAGTACTGTTGGTGAGTATATTGAAGATGGAGCTTGAAGTTTTCCACATTTGCTTCAACTCCACCTCCCAGGCTTATGTGATTTTTTGCAGCAACAAATCCCTATATCAAGGGATGCTCATGCAGTAGATACTTTAGTTTGGATGCCTTCTTCATCAGGTACGCTTAGTGCTAAAGAAGCCTTTACTTTCTTAAGGCCTAAACTTGCTTCAATTGAGTGGTGTAAATTAATTTGGTGCAAGTATGTTGCTCCACGTATGTCTCTTTTGGTCTGGAAAGTATTGCGAGGCCGGGTCCTTTGTGATGATTTTTTGCAGACACGTGGAGTCTCTCTTGGTTCAATTTGCTTGCTTTGTAGGAAGCATGGTGATTCATAGAGGTAAATTGGCATCCTCCTTTAATTGGTTGGGTTAAAATTAATACGGATGGGGCATGGAAAATGAACTCACTGAGTGCGGGTTATGGTGGAGTTTTTCGAGACTATAAGGGTGAGATTCTTGGTGCTTTCTCCTCCAGTTTAGATATCCCAAGCTCAGTTGCAGCTGAAGTAATGGCAATAATTAAAGCTGTTGAGTTGGCTTGGGTTCGGGACTGGAAGCATGTTTGGCTAGAAGTTGATTCATCTCTTGTTCTCACATTCCTTCTCTCTCTTCATATGGTGCCTTGGCAACTTCGAGTGGAGTGGGGTAATTGTCTTCATTGGATTTCTCAGATGCACTTTCGTTCTTCACACATTTCTCGAGAGGGTAATCAAGTTGCTGATGCTTTAGCTAATTTTGGTGATTCTTTGTCTGATATGATTTGGTGGGATTCGATTCCTCAATTTGCAATTTGTTTTTGTGCCCGAGACCATTTAGGTCTTCCTAATTTTCATTTTAGATAGTTTGTAGTGCTTTAGTTGTTCTTGAAGAGGCATGTCTCTTCAACCTTTTGAGGGGTAAGGTTGTTATCTTCCCCTTGCACCGTCTTGATGTACTCGTTTTTCTTTTTCTTTTAATAATTTTCCATCGCTTTGTCGAGGTTTGCTAAAAAAAAAAAAAAGGCTGAACCAACAGTTTTTCCCTCCTCCAAAATCTCCAAAACGCAGATTCCATAATCCTGAAAGGTTTCAAATTAATGAATAGAGTTAGGATTTTCAATCTAGATCAAACCAAAAGCCTCAACTAAGGAGAAGGGATAAAATCCAGCTTACCAGACGAAAATAGCAAGCCGGTGGCGCCCACGGCGGCTCACACACAAGCGGCGGCGCGTGTAGCAGCGTTTGCCGGAATTAGGGGTTGGAACTAGGGGGCTTTGGTTGAAGGAGAGACACTGACTCTACTTTAGGGAGTTTTGGAGCTCAATTTTAGTGAGAATCTTGTTGTTGCTGAAGCAAAGTTTGCAGCCTTAACTACTCCTCAACTGGTAGAGGCTTGAGCTTTCATTTATGGGTCTAATTGTTTTGGATGAAAAAGGAACACAAAAGCTATCATTGTCATAAAGACAAATAATTGATCTATTCTGGTAGGAAGTTATGTATGAATTGAAGGAAAAATATGACACACAATTAGTATTGCAATCAAAGGAGGAGGTGTAGTAAATATTAGTAATAACAAATTAAAGAGAGAAAAAGTATGGCATACATGCTTATAGATTGATATTTTCCAGTGACACTAGGACTACAGATGTAGGAGCGCTGCTCTAATGAATAAGTTAAAGTTACTGAAACCACATAAGTATCAAAAGAAAAAGAATAACAAAATTATATACCAGATTTGAAACAGAACATACTACATGGTGACCCTTCATATGCATTTTCCTGATGTCTTCTTTAGTTGTGGGTTTTTTTATTTGGTTAGTTAATGTCAATTTCTATGCCTGTTCTTTCATAGCGTGGAAGAAAAGAAGAGTGGAGAGGCAGAAAGTAAGCAGCTGCAAATGAGATCTAACAACGTTTGATGAGTTTATGCGCTGGTTTCCATTCCATTCATTCTTGAAAGTTTTAATACCAAACTACTGCACAGAACATGGAGAGCGAAAAGGCCTATGATAAGGTGACTTAGGTGAGCCTATGCACATTGCTCTATTTGTCTTTTCCTTATGGTTTTGTAGTTGACATTTGGATTGAAGCTATATGTTTGTGCAGTTTAAGATTGCAACAGCCTTGAAGATACAGTTTCTTAATGAAGAAGTTGCTGAGAATTCTTTCCCACGCAAGCTACAAGTAAAATTTGTTTTCTGATTGAATCTTACATTGCAGATATTCATTTGATGGAGATATATTGGCTTTTGGTTTCATTTGAATATCTGAAATTCAAATGATCTTTAGTGGTTACTGTTAAAACTCAATTTTAGTGAAAACTCTTCTAATTACCTAAAATCTATGAACACCAATATTGGTGCACCTCAATTTTTGGTAGGAAATGATGGAATTGAAATGATGGAATTGATGTGCAGGTGGGACGCATTGATGGAAACAATCCACAAAATAGTAGAGAGGAAGCAGCATTTAACCGGACATATATGTATGGAAAGGACTCTAGCTAATTCGTCTTCTGGATTAGGTAAAATAATGTGAATCCTTGATTCTCATGGTTCATTGAACTGCTTTTGGGTTGCATGGGAGGAATTGAAGGAAAAATTAGAATGGTTTTTGGGACATGTGCATGCTAGAGATGGTGACTTATGAATACCCTTCCAGTGAATGTAGAAACTGAGCTCAAATATATAGGAAGGTTTCTTCTGTAAGTTGTCTAAGACTAACTTGCCTTTTGTTTTATCAGGGTATCACTAAGGGTCCATTACACTTTGTAGGAGATAAAGCCTAAGATGATGTGTATGATGTGCTCGCATGGTTTGATATGTATATTTACTTTCTTTGTTTCCCTATTACAATATTAAAGATATTTTAATTTTGAATATATATATTGATAAACGTTGTGTACTTCAGTAGTTGGGTTGTGTAAATGCTGTCTTATTTGTTAACGAGGAGTAATGCCATTTTTTTGTGGGAACTGGACAGTATTTGACTCTTTAGCGGTTAGATATCCTTTAATAACTTCTCTACAGTGGATGAGAGTGAAATGGCAGATATGTCCTAGAGGGCTCAGAGCTTATCGAGAGGAAAGTAGACTTAAAGTTGGTTTATACTCTATGTAAGTGAGAGATCCAACTTCCACGCTCTATTGTCGTCAACCAGAATTAGTTAATTTGTTATAGGGTTAAATACTTGTTACTCCTCGTACTTTTCCCTTAAAAACAGTTTGGTCCCTCGCCTTTTAAATTAAACTGAATAGTCCTTATTCTATCAAATTCTCATATAACAAGTCCAAAATGATCCGAAATGACTATTATGCCCCTCATTTCCTATTTTTATTATTATTTTAATTTTTTTCTCTATTTTTTTAATTTTTCTCCCCTTTTTTTTTTTTTATATTTTCTCTCTCCCTCCTTCTCTCTCTCCCTGACCTCTCGCTCCCTCTCTCTTCTTCCCTCTGCAACCACCGGAGAACACCTGCAACCTGATGGCCACCTCCCCCTGATTCAACCCCTCCATCCCTAGCTCCAGCGCCTTCATGGCCTCGCCGCGCAACTTGTCGCCGGTCTCTCTGACCCAGCCGAGCTCCTCCTCAACGACTTCTATGCCGGAGAGATCGTACTCGTCGTAGAACGCCAAGATCTCGCAATGCAGCTGGGCGGCCTTGGTGAGATCGATCTTCTCGGGGTCGGCGGCGAGGTAGCAGAGCTTCTTGCAGAGGCGGAGGGTGTGGTGGAGGAGCTCGGAGGTGGCGTGGAGGTTGGAGAGCTAGAGAGTGAGGGCGGTGATGGAGCGGAGGGGGTCGGAGAGCTCAGATCGGGTGTGGACGGAGGATCGGACGGTGGAGAGGGCGTGGTCGGCGTGCTGGAGGGAGGAGAGATGGGAGAGGAGGTCGGAGTGGCGGGAGAGGAGCTCGGAGCGGAGCTGGGACTTGAGGAGGCGGATGGCGTTCTGGAGCTTCTCGGCAGTGGAGGCGGGGGAGCCCGAGGAGAGGGCGGCACTGGTGTTCTCCGGTGGTTGCAGAGGAAGAGAAGAAGAAGAGAGGTCGAGGGAGGGGGGAGAAAGGGAGAGAGGGAGGGAGAGAGAAAATATAAAAAAAAAAAGGGGAGAAAAGAGAGAAAAAAAATAAAAAAAAGATCTTGGGGGTAGAATAGTCATTTTAGACCTGTTTTGGACATGTTGTGTGAGAATTAGAAAGAATAAGGACTATCCAGTTTAATTTGAAAGGCGATGGACTAAACTGTTTTTCGGGCAAAAGTTTGAGGAGTAACAAGTATTTAACCCTTTGTTATATACATGCAGAAGCTTGAAGATTTCATAGAAGTTGAATTCAGGAAGTTTTCCATGAATGTAGGTAGCTAGGTTCTTGGAGTTCTTTTCACTCCAATCATTTCCTTTTTGATTATTATTTGATCTCCGATTTGTTAGGACAAGAGTTTTCATTATTGTAAACTTGATAAATTTGGATGCGGGAATAATTAGTTTTCAACATTGAAGGTTGTTTGCAGATTCCCTAACTCTCTTCCTTTTTCCTTGTGCAGTGCGTTTCAAGGAATTCATACGAGAGATTCTTTTTATTACGATGCCTAGTAGGTACTTAGACTTGCATTCTCTCTGATTTTTCCTCAGCTTTGATAGATGAATAAAGTTTGTCAAATATCAGTATTTGATTTTCGGTTCAGCAAATCATCCATTGGAATTGGATCAAGTTTACGTTTAGGTTCAGTAATCTAAATCGAGTGATGTGTGTTTATAAGAGAAGGAATTGATTCAGGTGCATTTTTGTGAGAAACTTCATGGTTTCAAGAGAGTGAATGCATGCAGGAGAAAGGACTACCTTGCAGAACACAGAGATGTAATTGATTATGGAGAGGCTGTTATCATGCGTGGTTTGATTGAGAGGCTGTTGTCATGCGTGGTTTGATTAATGTATAAGATATGCTAAATTCTCTATCTAGCATATTTGCACATAGATTTAGAGATTAATCACGGTTTTAGTAAGTTGAATTTAACTTTCGTAAGGATGCAAATATATACGGATATACTACATTACTACACGTTGATTCTATATTTACCCCTAATTGATATAAAATATGCCGAGTTTTGTTTCTTTCTTGAAAAACATAATATGCCAAAAGTACTTCAAGAAAAGCCGGATATCCCCAAGATTCACAAAAAATAAGCCTGGACAATCAAGACATCCCTTATTTTCTGTAACCAGTCTGAATGTGCTGCTATGTATTGCTGATGGGACAATAATATTTTATAACCATTGTAAAGAAATATATTTACAAGTTTGTAGCACTTTTTAATTTTCATGTAAAGAAATATATTTTCAAGTTTGTAACACTTTTTAATTTTTCATTGAAAACAATTTCGCTAATGCATTACTACAACTAGATAGGACTATGGTCTACTCCTACTGATCAACAAGTTTGCAGGGATTAAAAAATGAGACCTAGCAGAGTTGCTCTGCTAGGGTTAGGAGTTTGCCGGCATTGGCCTGGCTACTCACGAAATGTCCCTCGTCCTAGATGAGGTTCGTTTCTGATACCATCACTGGGATCGGATGAAAGGTACTCTTTGTCTGGCGTTGCCATGCCACTCGGGCTGTTGATTGGTCAAGGGATCGGGATCTGGGGATTGTGATTGGGCTCTGGCCAAGTTTTGTAGCCGTCGTCGGAGCGCGATCAGATCAGATTTTTGGTTGAGGGGTTGAGGCCCAACCATGGTTGGTTGAAAGGCATGGCATCCGACAGTGCTCAGGGCGGTGCGACAGATTAGGGCTTAATGTCTCGCTCGGTACTAGGAGAATCACTGGAGGCGGAGAGTAGGGGTGGATCGGCAAGGTTGGGGATACAATTCAGTCTTGTGGGGGTGTGCATTCTTTCCAACGAGCAACGGCAGTGTGGCAGTCTGGAGGCACCGACGGCGCGAAGACCAACCTCTGTCAGATTAGAGGGAGTTTGCTGCAGGAGGCCAGTGACGGCGGTGCGACACTTCTGTCAAGCTCGGGATGGAGGTGTGGCAGCTCAGTGCTTGAGTGAGGCTCCACAATTGCAAAACCGGGACGGGTTATCTCCAGCTAAGAAAGGCAGGACTTTGGCTGAGGTCGAGGTCAGAGCAGGTTTGGGTGCCCAGAGAGTCTTTGGGTACCCAATTGTGGATCTGGGCCTTCTTTTGGTTGGGCTGTTCAAGATGGACCTTTGATTGGGTTTTATCTTCTGTTTGGATTTGTATATGGCATCCAGGGGAATTTTTGTGGGCTCATTTTTGGCTACACTTTGGAATTGGATTTTCAGCTACTTAGGTAGAAAATTGCTTCTACTCAACGTATTATTTTGCGTGGAGTAGGCAAGGTCGGTCACATTACCGGCAGTTACCTTGATAGACGGTTACCCTCTATTCGACGGATATCTTTGCCTGGAAGTATGGTTTGACATACTATTGGTACTGTTTTACATTGCCCGGGCTCTGCCCAGTGTTTCATCAAATGCTTTATAGCATTCCTCATTATTCTTGTTAGGTTTTATTTTCGATGCCCCGTTGCATCTAGTATTGTTTTTATTATGTTTCAATTTGATGTAGTTATTACTTACTACATCTTTAAGTTATAATATTTCTTATTATTATTAATAAAGTGCTTGGCTATTATCCTTAAAAAAAAAAAAAAAAAAAAAAAAAAAAAAAAAAAAACTAGATAGGACTATAAAGCCGGCAGCATTGCGCAGGGCTGCTATCTAGTTAACATTTTAAAAAGAGGACTCAATTTATTATTTGAAAATAGATAAATTGTTTCCGTATCTTTAACATTTTATTTAGGGTTAAATACTGCTTACTCACTACACTTATAGGATTTCATCGTTGCAGTCCCTGACCTTCGAATTTCACCTAAAAAGTCCCTAAACTCCCAATTTCCTCCCAACTGGTCCCTGCCGTCAAGCATCCGTTAAAAACTCCGTTATCTTCCCCTAAAAAGTCTATTATACCCTAAATTACTTTAAAAAAAAAAAATCTATCTTCCTCTCATTTTTTTTTTCTTTTTACCTCTTCTTCTTCCGGTTCTCTCAGATCCTTTTGTTCATCTCCTCATCAAGATGGTTCCAATCCACAGACCTTCAAGAGGTGAAATGAAAAAAAGAAATAAAAGAGAGAGAGAAAAAAAATTTAGTGAGGGAATTATAGACATTTTCGGCAACTTTAACAGAAAATTTTAACGGCAGGGACCAATTGGAAGGAAATTGAGAGTTCAAGGACTTTTTAGGTGAAATTCGAAGGTCAGAAACTAAAACGATGAAACCCTATAAATATAGGATGTAAACAATAATCAATCCTTTTATTTATTTAAGACGAACACTCATAAGAACACAATGATAAACTATCTAACCCAAACTAATAAAAATAAGTTACTAACAAATATAAATTAGAGATATTAACATGATATAAAATGTGCTCATCACTATCAAATCCATTTTAAAATGCAAGAAACAAAAGCGTATTTTTATTGCTATCTGTCCCATCCAAAAAGAAATATGAAGATTTAACGTCAAGTCTATATTGATGGAAATTCTTCTATGCATTGCCAGTACAAGCGAACTAGCAGATCTAGCAAATCTCAGCGATTGATATTTATAGACAATTTTTTTTTTCTAATAACAAACAAATGTACTTGATGTTATTCAACTGTCCATTTCAATTGATGTAAGAGCACGTCGGTATACTGAATACTCTCTCCTATATTGAAGCCAGGGTCTTTCTATTTGGACCCAGTAAATTTCTAGGTATACCCAGCATTTTTAATTTATTTTTATTTTCCATCTTTACCCTTAATCACATCCAGCACCGTATCGTAATCGCACTGAAACTGCAGGAGAAGAGGGTGAACGTCGCACAGACTTTGTACCTGAAGAGTCTGCTATCAGGATTGATGACAACAAGGTCGATAAGGAGAGCATTGACATGCTTTCTACTCTTGGCATGTCTGAAATTCCTGGGGTATCAGAATTTGAGCAGCAGGTTGTGGTTCCTAGCCGCAGGTTGTGGTTCTAAGGTAATAGAAGCTTTATGCTTGTGGTTTGTAATTTACTTAATTCAAGTTTGCATTCGGTAGTAGTGATATGGTAAATGGATCTTATTTTGTATTTTAATTGAACGTTCGCTTGATATTGAATTTGCAAGATGGTTAAAAAAAAAATTATATCAAGTTCATTTAGATTGCATATAAAGATTCGGTATAAACATACCATCTTCTTACTTTGTTTATGGAGAACTTATTTGGAGATGGAGGACTGTGGAAAGAGTTTAAGGGGAAGAGCGTTGAGCTGGGTTGAGTTTTTCATTTGGCGATTCAAAACAAGGGTAAGTTGGGAAATTACAGAATAAATTTTTATTTGCTGGGTTTAAATAGAAAGACGTTGGTTTCAATATATGAGAGAGTATTCAATATACCGACGTGCTAAAAATAAAAGTGAGGACAACTAATTAAAACCTTGCCAAAAACAAAACTGCTTAAAAACGATTTAAAAGTTTTTTTTTGATAAGAAAAGGAGTACAAGAGTTAACATATGTTAACCCCCAAAGGCATCCAGTACCTAATTAATCAATCAAAGTTAACAGCAGAAAACGATTTAAAATTTGCCAACAGGGCAACAGGCTGTCGCCAACCATCATGCTTTTCTTACCAGAAAATCTTCATCAGCCTCTTTAACAAGATTCAGTAAAGTCTTTTGTCCATTTCAACTTTTAAGGAAGCCATAATTATCTTCTATCATTACCATTTTTTATAAGCTTTTATTATTACCACAGTTTGCCTGGATAGCTATATCCAAAGTTGGTGAAATTTCTCCTCAAGTGGTTCGAAAGTATCATATTGAACCCCTTTTGTTGTGTGTAAATAATGCTCTATGTTTCTAAATTTCGTGGACACGTATCGCTACGATAATGTTGTCACGTTCTAATCCATCATAGGAAATAATTTCTCACAGAACAAAATGATGGAAAACAAGACTGTTAACGGAAAAAATAAAATCAAGAGAAAATAGCTCAAGTGCTTCACTTTCCCCCTCCTCCCTTGTGTAGGATAATGCTCTACACTTGTCAAACGGAATTGAAACATTTTGCTCTGCACGTGGCATTTTTGCTCTGTAAAGTCTGAATAGTGGACCTTCCTTCTTAAATAAAATAAGAATTTGGAAATTGATCATTGTTGCTCTGGATAATTAGCTATCATTGATGTGAGTAATGAACATTTGTGTGTGAGAATTACCATCACATGTGGTTGGTAAAAAGAAACTCGATCGAAACCCATTTGAAAATAGAAGAATACAAATTGGTAAAGTTAAGAACGTATTTGTCACATAACATATAGCCTTATTTCATTTTAAATAAGAAAATGATGTTACTAACTTGGTGCCTTAGCGACTCTATAAGTAGTATGAAGTTTTGTTGATGATCAGTAATCCTTTCAGTCATGAAGAGCAAGAAAACCATCTGCTTCTGCATCCCAGCCTGGAAACCCAAAGAAGAGAATGATCAAGAGAAGCCCGATGACGAATCCCATTCCAGCTCTCGTCGGCGGCGGAGCAAGAGAAAAGGAGAGCACGTCGTCTCAACGGCTCATAATAATGATCATGGTGAAGGCAACACAGGTACAAGTACTAATACTGCCTCAAGCACTGATGTTGGTGCCGCAGCTGTTGTTATGGTGAGTGCTGCCAACATTTCTTCCGTGGACGGCGGTGACGGTGGCAGCGCTCATGGTGGTGGCGGAGACGGCGGTGGCTGATGATCGATCAAATAGAAATTTGTTGCTTTTTGCCAATTTTATTCAGTCATTTTCCAATATCTTCTTCATGTTTTCTTTGACCTGTTTGGTTATTGGGATTGAATCTATGAAGCTTGGCTAGTAAGAGAGCCCAACAGAAGCTTGGATTGTTTTATTTTTTTTTAAATTTTTTTTATTCCTGAAATTTGTGAAATAAAAGAAGTTTTGCGTTTGAGTCCATCAAGTCATCAGCTTTCAATCTTCAATTGCTACAATTTTGGTGGTATTTTGATGTTCATGAATGTATTAAAAAAAAAATTTAATAAAAAAAAAATGTAGAACCCCAAGTATAGGCCCAAATTGTTCAGCTCACACCAATTTTGGCCCAAATCAAGTCCAAACCGTCAGAATCCATAAACCGTCAGAACATAATATACCCCAAAGAAACCGTCACTAGAAGCGAAACCCTAAACCTAACCCTAGACTCTCTCCTTCTTCTTCAAAGCATTCAGAATCAGCTAAAGAGCCATGGTGGTTATGAATACAGGAACAGCTCATGAGACCCGACAGGCAAAGGCCCGGTGGGGAGAGCTTGATGAGGACGACGGAGACGACCTGGACTTCCTTTTGCTGCCGCCGAAGGAGGTGATCGGGCCCAATGAGAACGGCGTCAAGAAGGTGATTGAGTACAAGTTCAATGAGGAGGGAAAAAAGGTCAAGATCACTACTACGGTCAGGACTCGGAAAGTCGCCAAAGCTCGGCTCAGTAAGCAGGCCGTGGAGCGCCGCTCGTGGGCCAAATTCGGAGAGGCTGTCAATGAGAACGTCGGCGAAAGCCGGACCTTGGTCTCCACTGAAGAGATCCAACTTGAGCGCCCTAAGGCTCCTGGTATGGTTTCTTCTTCTATTGTTTTGTTTTTGGACAGTTGTTTACATGTTCTAGAGTTTTTGAGGAAGGTTATCTGGAATTGGAATTCACTCTTCATTAAAAGAATTATAATCATAACAAAATATGTTCTTTGGTTCGGAAGATGTCCGAGTTTGAGTAAAGTAGTGCCTTTTTTGCTTGCATTATTTAGAATGAGGGAATAGAAAAGCTTATCATATAAGTCAGTAGTGTCTGTGCCTTTTGCTATTCAAATTTGTGTTGTTAGAAAAATCAGTAAATTTGTCTTTATCCTTACAATTATACTTGACTTCCATCTATTAATTATATGTTTGGATTGGCTCAGGACAGGTCAGTTCTGTAGCTCATATAATAACATGAAAGTAAATTTTTTGAGGGAGTCATAGGATCTAATTTTTCTAGACGATTGTTATTGTTGAATGCTACGTGCTCACAGTCATAACTGGTTTCTTGGGTGACAAATCATCGCCTTATTTCTAATTTTTTTTTATTTGACCATGGAATTCCAAATAGGTAGTAGCAAGGCAGCAAAACCAGAACCTTTGGCCCCCAAAAACAATGCTACTTACATCAAATGCAGGTATTGTAAGGGTGAGCACTGGACTTCAAGTTGCCCGCACAAGGATCTTTTCCAAGATACCGAAGTATCTGAAGTACCTGTCTCAGATAACCAAACTCCAGGAGCCAGCAAGACTACATATGTTCCTCCAGGCTTGAGAGATAGGGTAGACAAAACTGAAGTTAGACCAAGAAGGGATGAGAATTCTGTGCGTGTCACCAACCTTTCAGAGGATACACGGGAGCCCGACTTGCGGGAACTTTTCGTGCCTTTTGGCGAAGTAAGCCGTGTTTATGTTGCTCTTGACAAAGAAACTCAAGTCAGCCGAGGATTTGGTTTTGTTAACTTTTTGAGGAGGGAAGATGCCCAGAAAGCCATCAACAAATTGAATGGATATGGTTACGACAATCTCATTCTTAGTGTTGAATGGGCCGCACCCAGGCCGAATTAGAGCCTTCTTCCTCTCCTTCGTCCTCTCTGTTCCTTTATTCTTATATATCATGATAATTGCATTAGATATGTCTATTAAGAAGCCTTTGAAGTCTTTTGGATCCTATGGCAGTTTTGTTCAGTTGTATTAAAGTCTCGTTTGAGATTGCTTCTTTTTATAAAAAAAAAAATCAGTTTTTGTTCAAAATTTTAGATTTTATCGTGTTTAGTAAATAAAGAAAAAGCAGCTTTAATTGAAAGTTATATGTCACTCGCAGCAGATTTTAGAAGCAACCTTTTAGAAGCTGTTGTGAATCAAAACAAAGCAACCTTTTAGAAGCTGCTGTGAATCAAAACACACTCTGTAGTTGTTTTATGTACTAACAGCACTTTTAAAAATATTATTTACCAAATACAAAACTGTTTTAAGTCACAGCTGATTATTCTCACAACACAGTAACAGCAGTTTTTTTTCAAAAGTTACAGCAATCCCAAACTAGTCCTAAATATGTTTATGTTGTTGAATTTGTTTTTTTTTTTTTTTGTTTATTCAAAATCATCTACGAATCAATTGATGGTATCTTGATACAGGTACATGGTAAAGTCTTGTTGTTGTGCAACCCCTTGTTCTTTCTCATTGAAGACTAAGGGCATCTCCAACAGACTAGCTATTTCAACAAAAAGTTAAAAATTTGGCTAATTTGAGATATTTTAGCACTCCAGCAGAATAGCTATATGAAAGTCAAATTTGACTTTTGCTAAAATCTCTAGCTAAATTTAGCTAGGGAGGAGAGAGAAAATAACAAAAAACTAAACACTCCACGTTCAATTTTTTTAGTTTAGCTAAAACACTGCTGGAGGAAAAGTTAGAAATTTACTATCTAAATTTAACGTTTAGATGATTTAACTAAAAAAATAGTTTTTACTGTTGGAGATGCTCTAAGGCTGCTTAAAGAGTGAAGTTTAGTTTAGCAACAAAATAAAAGTTTACCTACTGAAGTTTAATAAAAATTTCTGATACTTTGATCTGCAAATCAAACTGAGCATATAAGCGGGAAGATATTTGTTGTATCCATATGATTGCACCATCCCATGCTTAGTATCTCTTCTGTGAATTTGATAGCGGCTACTTTGGCCTTCAAATTTGCTTTGGGTGATTCATATGTGGTGAACCTCTGGCATTAAAGGATGGATGTCTCCTTTGAAATAGTTTATACATGGCTTGACGGGTGTGTAATGGTTTATTCATGCTTTGTTTGTCCAATTAAGTGCGAGTTGATCCTGCTCTTTCTCTCTAGGATTTGGAAGAAGCATACATTCTAAGTTCTCGCCTACCGTTTCCAAGGAAGTTGTGTTCACTTATGAAAACCTTGTAAGGGTCTATCATGGAGCATGGAGTTTGCGGGCGTGAGAGTTCCACGCAAACTTCAATAACACACCCGCAAACTCCGGCTAAATACTTTTGCCCATATGTTGTTCTGGAAGATCTGGGTTTGGGCCATGTTTGTTTATTGGGCCTTCGTATTTTAAAAAGGTTTTAGAAAGCAAAACCTAAACGAAAAAAAAAAGAAAAAAAAAGTAAAATTATAAAAACATATAGGGGTAGGCAATTAATCCTCAAGGTTTTAGAAAGCAAAACCTAAACGAAGCCAATCTCATTTCTTCTCATCTCCACAACACAACCCAAGAGAGGCGCAGCCATGGCTCTAGTGCGACCAGGCTCAGCGAACCAACCGGCGAAGATCCGTTGGGGCGAGCTCGACGAGGACGACGGCGAGGACCTCGACTTCCTCCTGCCGCCGAAGCAGGTGATTGGCCCCGACGAGAACGGGATCAAGAAGGTGATTGAGTACAAATTCAACGACGAGGGCAATAAGGTCAAGATCACCACCATCACTCGAACCCGGAAACTCGCCAATGCTAGGCTCAGCAAGCGCGCCGTCGAGCGCCGCTCCTGGCCCAAATTCGGCGACGCCGTTCATGAGGACGTCGGCGCCAGGCTCACCATGGTCTCCACTGAAGAGATCCTCCTCGAACGCCCTAGGGCTCTTGGTATGCTATACAGTTTTCGGTTTTTTTTTTTTGTTAGCTTTTGGTTCATGTGTTCGAATTTCCTATACATTGTGGGCATTGATGATTGAAATTAGTTTGTTTGTTCATTAATTTTGGAAAAATTAGGTATTTATTTGACGAAGTTACCGAGTGTTTCTCTTTTAGTCTTGGCAGTATGCATGTATCTATGAATTTAATTCGTGCAAGTTTACGGGGATTTCAAGGTATTGGGATGAATTTGCTACTGGGACAAATAGGGCGCTAATGGGATTGGAATTGTACGTTTTGTTCAAGAGTGAGGGAGGGCAAAGAAATTTTTTTAGTGAATTCACCATTCCCAAGCACTTTCCTCTTCTTTCTGTTCCTTTTTTGAGTTATTTCTAGTTCTAAGGAAATTAGTGTCTTTTTCGTTTGCAGCATATGAATGTGGAATGGAAAAGTAAAAAATGGTTGATTGGTGTTGTTTGAGTATTTATTAGGAACGTTTTCTGGAATTTGCTGTGTGTGTTGGGAAGTGGACTTCTTTCAGGATCTTTTGTTATAGATTTTAGTTTTTGACCCACTTGGATTGCCATTTGAAGAAGTAAATGCTTTAGCTTAATGACAGTAGTAGTTTTAAGCATTTTCCTTGGCTTTCTTTTGCTCATCTAAAATCCAAAAGGAGAGTTCTGTTTCTTCGGCTTGCAGTTTTTGAATGAGTAAATTGAAGTAGTCAAATCGTTTATCGGTAGTTGTTTGTTCTACGATTTGTGAGGAAGGTGATCTGGAATTCTCTTAAGGTCGGCTGGCTGTGAAACACTGTTACAATTTTGTTTGTTGGTTTGTTTATGAGAGTTCATTTTGTATGAAAATATTTTCTTTTAAATTAAGCATAATTTGGGTTGTTCTTATGCTTCCTCTGATTTTTGAAGTTACATTCCTGCAAAATACTTTTCTCTAGGAGTAGTTCCAGTAGTTTCATGTCTTCTCTGTAGGAAAATTAAGAGTTGGTTGTTAATTGGCTTGGAAGATTGACCGAGGCAAAAAAAAAATTGGTTAATAACCATTTTTTCTTTTCTTTGTGTAGTCCATTGCAGTATTTTTAAGGGAATGGCATTTTTATTGCCTTTGTTTATATGTGAAATGGTGTTTTAGTGCCTGACTGAGCAGTCTCTCTAGCTTACCTTGTCTTTTTCTTATGTCCACTCAGGGCATTTAGTAATGTGCTGGGAAGGTTGCTGAGAATTTCTGTAATTGGCTTAATGTTTTGCAACTCTGTAGGGGACAATTATACATGTTTCTAAGTTGTTTTGGATAATTAGTGATCCTGGGAGTTGAGATTCAAACTCGGGATCAGCAGGAGTGTGCTCTTTAACCACTAGTGCTAAAATCCCTGAGATTTTTCTAGCATGGAAGATTCAGTTTTGCATATAGTATTGAGAATTTAGATGCTCTTCCTCCCAGACACCAGTATTTTGAGTCCCTTAATTTATTTTCTTTTTTAGAGATTATGTGTTTGTTGTAGGTTTAGGGAAATATAAGAATTGATGGTTACTTTATCAAAGGAAGTATAATAATAAAGCTTGAAGATCACGTCAAAATTTTGCTATCATTTCTAGTCATTATTCTCTCTGCTTGATGCAGAAATTGGCATTTCCTTATATAATGTAACTTGATGTTGATAGCATCATGGGTCTCGTTGCATCTCCTGTTTCTTTGTTTTATGTTTTTCATCGAAGATGCATTTTTGCTTTTCTTATGACATAGTCATAAATGGGCTATTATTCTATGCCATGTGGTTGTGGTAACTGATATTTAGGGTTCTGTCATCTCACCCTAGTTTTTAATTTTTGTGCATACTTATTGAACGTCGAACAGGCACCAAGGCAGAAGAACCAAAGAATGCAGGAGACTCTTTGGCACAACTTGGCAAAGGAGGTACTAGCCTCAAGCTTTGTAGGGTATGTGGTAAGAAGGGTGACCACTGGAGTGCACAGTGCCCATACAAAGATCTTGCTCCACAGACGGGAGCGTTTAGTGACAAGGCTCCTACATCAGACGCAACAACTGCAGTTCCTGGCTCTGGCAAGAGTACATATGTTCCTCCAGGCTTAAGAGCAGGAGCAGAGAGGACTGGTTCTGATATGAGACGAAGGAATGATGAGAATTCTGTTCGTGTCACCAACCTTTCTGAGGATACACGGGAGCCTGATTTGCTGGAACTTTTCAGGCCTTTTGGTGCTGTTAGCCGTGTTTATGTCGCTCTTGATAAAGACACCCAAGTTAGCAGAGGATTTGGTTTTGTTAACTTTGTGAACAGGGAAGATGCCCAAAGAGCTATCAACAAACTGAATGGTTATGGTTATGATAATCTCATCCTCCGTGTTGAATGGGCCACACCGAGGGCGAATTAGACTCTTTTCCTTTCTATTCCCCTTTGTTCTATTAATCTTATAAAGATGTTGGCATTAAGAATGTTTAACTATATTTTAGTTCTATAATGTCTCGTTCCTATCCTGTGTAAACTTTATTTCAGGTTTTGGTTTCCCTTTTGGGTTATCAAAATTTGCGGTACGAGTATTTATTTAGTTGAGTTGAGCTAACCCTTGAGAATGTGTGCTGCAATTCGTTATAAATTGTGTACTATCAAAAGAGATGTGGCACGGGAGATCTTCTGTTTAATCTTCTGAAGTCTAAAACGCATGCATTTCATTTTCATCTGATTCACCTTCATTTATTCTAGGCCTCAAATAGTCAATTCTGCAAGAAACACCAGGTACAAGTTTCCATTCTGATTTTGCCATAATAAATCATTTTGCTTCTCTATTCTGTAAGCATCAGTCCACCATTCTATGTGAAGATAAGGTCCCTGGAGAGGCTAGAGGTCGGAGCTGTGTGAAGGACTCTTGGCAGAATCTGAAGACAATAGAGTGAATAGACCATCGCAGTGTTTGAATCCTGACCGATTGAAGTTTGCCAGATCTGCTGGAAGTCTCAGGTATACCCGCAATGCCAATCCACTGCACCAGGAACTTGCTGTGGTTGGTTGACGGTTTGCATTATTCAGAAGCATAACCCTGTATACCAACGGTATGAGGCCCTCCATCAGAAAAAAGGAGAGAGGGAATGGGTTGGAGTATATTTATGTTCAGCCAAGGAGAGATTTGAAACTGGTTATAAGCAAATTGAGAGATGGAAGTTGAGAAAGAACTCGTAAAATGTCATTTTCTTCGTACCTAATAGTGACCCTGGAAGACAAAAGGAAAGGTCAACTCCCATTGTGAAATCCAAATGAACGAACTGTTGGAAACTTGGAATGATTGTTGGTATTGTACTGAACCTTTTTTCTCCTATGACACTTTTTCCGGGAGAGAATGTGGAGATATATATTTTTTTTTTTCGCTTATTTATTTTTTCTAGGATGAGCTGCTTTTGAGCTACGGTAGGAGTAGCCAGACTCTGTTTTCTTCCCCAAGTTACAGGCTCCTATTGAGAGGTAGGGGATGATGACTGTTTCTGGGAATTTTATGCTGATTTTCCTCCAAATTTTGGAACTTGGCAAGTCAACAATGGTCACTTGTGGGGACGGAGATAGAGAAAGAACAATTTTTGAGCCGATTGTGAAATTGGTCGACATCGGCTTTGCTGATATGAAATTGGTCGAGTGCACGGATGAAGAAATCATCTTCAGGATAATTTCCAAAAAAGAAAAATAAAAATGGTCACAGCTACGAAGAGTTGATTATATGTATGAGAAAAAAATGAAGCTGGAATGTTTTATTTTGAGGAGAATGAAGCTGGAATGTTGGAATGTATTGTAAGTAAGAAATTAACTTGTAAATTTTGCAGCTTTTCTCATACTGGGATTTGATTTTTTTTTTTTGTTTTTTTAATTATAGCTCAGGCTAAAATCACATTTAACATGATCGACGCAGTTCTTAAAATAAATAAAAACCGCTCATATCAAATAAAGATTTCAATTTCGGAATTGGTTTCAGGTCCATCTCGACTCATCACATATTAATTGTTCCCACCCTAGATTTGGGCTCGACTAGTAAAAATGTCTAATTCTTCACTTTCACTTTCACTGTCTTTTTTTAGATATGAGTTAATAAAGGTCACAGATCCCAAGCTCAAAACCGTGATAACTATACCTGTAAATGGATCAGATTTTGATCCGTCTCCACTCCGAATATTGAACGACTTTAGATTGAAAATTTGATCCATTAATTATCCAGATCCGTTAATCCGTTTATTTAACTAATCAAACACATATTTAGATTGATCCAATCCGTTAATGATCTGCTTCGTTTTTATAATAATTACATATTATTTTATTAGCAATAAAATATTATTTTTCAGAATATTATATATAAAATATTAAGAAACACTTAGGGTCTTTGACCCAAAACACCAAAATTGGACAAAATTATCCTATTTGCTCCAGTAACAGATTTTTATTCTCACTTACCAAGTTTATAATAAAATGACAATTTTACCCACCGTATAATTAAAAAATTACATCCACGCCACACACACACACACTCTCTCTCTCTCTCTCTCTCTCTCTCCGATCTGCACCTCTGGTTTCTCTCTCTCCCCCTCCCCCCGATCTCCACCTCCACCTCCACCTCCGGCGTGGCGATGGCGGTGATAGCTTCCATAGCTGAAGACTACAAATAAGCTTCGATCGGAGCTACCGCACCGGAGTCGAACTGCATTGAGAATGCAGAACTCGATCCCCTCGACGTCTCTCTCCTCCGATCTGCAATCTCCAGCCACTCCGAAGACCTCGACGCAGTCCAATTGATCGCAGATCTCGAGGCCCTCCGCAGCCTCTTCTCCGCCTCTAGAAGCAACGACGAACGCAGTGCTCTCTGTGTGAGTTCGACGACGATGATGACACCACCAACAACAACTTTCTCTGATCCTGGGTCTGCTACCGGCGAAGATAGATGAAGATGTGGGTGCCCAAATCTTTTATTTATTTATTTTAAGTAATGAGGCAGAAGGAAAGAAAAAAAAAGTTTTGAATGTCTATTGGGGGGCAATTGACGTTTTGAATTTATGTAATCTCCTCGTTTTTTTTTTTCTTCAATCAAGGTTTTATTTGTCTAATTTTAAGAAGATTAGTTCTCATTCCGGTGACCGAAGGTTCTATTGGAAGGCAATAGACGTCTATTTCCAGCGACCTATGAGATCACTGACGACATCTTTTGGGACCCCTGGTAAGGTTTTCAAAAAAGTCCAATGGGCGGCAGCAGGCGACCGGTGTCGGGAATCTGGCGAAAGTTAACTGGAATCCGGCGACCGTTAATCAGATTACGGCGACCGGTGACTGGCTCTGGCGAAGTCTCCTATAGTTTTCTCTCTTCCATTCTCTCTCTCTCTCTCTCTCTCTCTCTCTCTCTCTAAGTAACAAAGAGGTGAGGGTAAAATGATATTAAAACAAAAAAAACCTTAATGGGGTGCTAATGTTTAAGATTGAGCGGTGGCCCAAGTCTTTGTTAACACTAGTCCGATGGGCGGACTGCTACTTGCAATGTTCTCAGAGCTTCCGCTACTTGTCAAGTAAAATACAATGTGGCGTCAGAGGGAGACCGCGTTGGGCGATCTTCTCTTCTCTGATACCTAAGTAAGTCAATGTATTTGCATTAACAGAATAACAGTAGGTAAGTAGTGAATGCGTAATTAATGAGGAGAGAAGGGAGAACCTTTTAAAGGTGGGGAAGAGGCTGATCTCTTCCATGTTTTCGATGTGGGACTGATATGCTTTAATTCCCAGCTTCTGGAGCTTCTGATGCCATCTTGAAGCGGCGTGTGGTGGCGCGTCGGCGGTGATCTGGGGGTGAGTTGGGGCTCAGGCGGTAGCCTGCTTGGCTGTACTTCCGTAGGTCACTCCGCTAGTGGGAGTTGGTACCGCTGGCGGTAGCATGAGTGTGGCTCATTATAGCTAATTATGCTTGGCAGGACTCCCCGCCCAAAAATAGTCCCATTACAAAAGAATATAGAACCCTCAACGACATTACAAAAAGCTATAAGGCAGTCTTCACGGATCGTTGGGCGCCACAGCGGCATTCTCTTCAACCACCGGCGTCTGTGGAATCACCAAGAGACTCGTCTGATCCGATGGTGTCATCCTCCCTAGTGTTGGCTGCCATGAACTCGACACAGGACACTTCGGATTAAGTAGGAGGTGGAGTCTGCTCTGCCGGACCATGATTACTCTCTCCGCTACCTGAGCGAGCACCCTAAGCCTGAGTAGGAACCACACTGCTCGTAGGCTCCCGCTGACCAAAAGACCCGGTGGATTAGGAATCTTTCACCAAGTTAATGGCGCCGTTCTGCTTCAGCAGGTCCAAGTTGGCAGCAGCACCTGCCTTCGCCGCCTCCATCATGGCTCGCTTATACTCTGCAAATTGCTTAAAGGCTTCCACGGCTGCAACCTCCATGCGGCTCCTCTCAACTTCCAACCGGGCAACCTCGCCCTCTAGCCTCTTCACCTTCGTAGATTTAGCGGCAGAATCCCACTGAAGGATCTCAACTTTCTTCGCCTTAGCCGCCACTTGATCCTTCAGCAGGGCTATGTCTTGCTCTAGCTTGGAGACATGGTTGTTCCGCTCGAGGTCCCGCTCAATGGCGACAGTCAGCTTGCTGCGGGCATCCATAGCGTCACATTCCGCCTTGGTTAGGCCCCACTCAACATCCGTCACCTTGTCTTTGGCCTCCCCCAGCTCCCGCTGGAGACCTTGGATCTCTTCCCTCAGCTGCCGCTCAACCTAAGGCTAGTTTGACGCGGCAAGGAACAGTTCGTGCAGCTTGACCGACAGATGTTCAAACGCCGAGCTGAATGGCAACTGTTGCACAGCGGTTGGGCAGACAGTGCCATCCAACCCACCAAATCCTAGCTGCTCACAGAGGTTGAAGAGAAACTCCCACTCTAGGTCGGTCAAGAATTCAGCATATGCGCCAAAGGAATCTAGACCGCTCACCTGCACCTCCCCGACAGCTGCCACAGTCACCTTTGGTGGGGCCTGTTTTACCCTCTTCTGCTAACTAGCCCTGATGGTCTCCGCGTCGTCTTCTTCCTCTTCTTCATCGACGTCGTTCTGTCGCCGCTTTTTTTGCCGAACGGCCCATGTGGCACCGGCGGCGACAGGCCTCGAGGTCACCTGCTGCACCAACACCGCAACGATAACGGGTTCCCTCTCCACCACCACTCGATCCCTTTAGAGCCCACGGCGATTGGCCGACACTCTCTCCATCACCTTCTAGGGGGCGGCCTGCACCCTACTCCCACCGGCAGCCCCGCGATCTGAGCCAGTTCCCGCCTGAACACGGGTGAACCATCGGCGCGGAGATGAGAGTGATGCTGCATCGGTAGCACCACGGGAGTCTCTGACTGGCTCACCGCCAATGTCTGAGGGTCAACGACGGTTTGCTGAGCCGCCAACCCAGCGACGTACATACTCTCCAAAAAATTGTTAACCTCTGCGCGGTCCATGGCTTTGGCAAATGCGTCATGGCTAGCTTTGTTACCCGAAGGAGAATCTACACGAAAGGCAACAGGTTAGCCTGATGCAAACTAAACAAAGGCACAGATCAGCCGAAGTTACTTACCAAGGGCGCGAGTAAACTGTTGATCGACCAACAATTCCCAACCGGTGAGAAGACGTAGGTCAAGCAGGTTGCGATTTTGCCAGCAGCCCCTAATCCATGCCACGCAGCACTCTTCCTCACGTGTCAGGTTAAAACGTAAGCCCGCTACACAAAAAATATAAAAAATGAGGTAATGATTAAAGCAAAATGGAGGAATTATCGTACAAGCAAAACCGCCAACTTTGGGCAGCGGAGGCTAGCGACAACCTTGGATAGGTTGGAACTCAGACTTAATCCTGAATGTAAGTACCCCCTCGTTTGTCCCCGCTTGATATTCCCACCCCGAGGTAGCAGTACAGAAGGTTCCCCGCCAAGGGGACATGGAATCCTTCGGATTCTCGATTAACTTCGGCGCCCCCTGGCGGCGGCTTAAGTTCACTTGCCCGCTGCAACCTTGGCACTTCACATACTCCAGTTCGTAGAAGTGAACTACTTCCGCCACGGTAGGCCCTTCACATCCCTACAGACACTAGAGCGAGTTCAACGCTATCAACAACAGCCACATGTTGGGGCAAATTTGGCCAAAGGGGAGGCCAAACTCGCACACCAGGATCTAGAGGTTAGGGAGTAACAAAAAGGTGACACCTTAGCAGAAGATAGCCTCAGGAACGGCAACATACCCCGCTGGCAGAATGGAGGCCCTCTCATTAGCGGTTATCGGGCACAACTTCACTACCCCGGGTAGGCGGAACACCTGCTTCAGACGGTTGACTGCTGCAACAATCATCGGCGTTCCCGCCTCATCAACTGCAGTACCGTCCCGTAAAACCCAGGCAGACTCTATTTCATCATTGCTAGACTCTCCCCCGTCAGCAGAACCTCTAGCGGGGCTATTGCTCGCTAGCCTCTCCTCGTGCCTATTACGAGCGGCAACATCCTCCCTTATCCTAGAGCTCTCTGGACCCCCGGCATGACCCATTGCTACTTTCCAAGGTATAGTTTGTAAAGGTTCAATGTCTAGCTATTCCGGCAGTGAGGTTCCTGCAGGAGCAGACGGACGCAAAGAATCAATAAAAATCCTATCCGCCACACTCAGCGACATGTCAGACCCAAAATCCTCACTGCTCGAGATCTCTATGACGCTAGCCATCACAAACCTAAAACCCAAACCAGTCAATTCTAAAAAGATCTAAACTATCCTTATTTCAGATTATAGCCAAGAACATCAAGAACTCCCTTACCCAGAAAACCCAGAAAGTGCCAAAACACGAACAATACGCACATACACTTAAACCCAGATTCGACCATCTAACAAGGCAAGAAACCTCAACCCCCTGTCAAACATCTAAACCCATCCTTAAACATCATTCTACACCCTCAAAACACACCTGGGAAGGACAGAAATCACTCCAAATACCAAAAACATAAACTGGCAGAAGCAAACAAACAAAAAACCAAATAAAACATGAACGAGATTCAGGCTACCAACCTCAAAGATGGAAACTCTAGTGCGCTTGAGGGTGCTCGTTAGCTTCAAGGTCTTTTTCCTCCAAAGATCAATAACTTCATGGAATTGCGAAATCTTCTTCTCGGATCTCAGAGCGAAGCTTGAAGATGACGATATTAATCCAAAGTGCAAAGTGTTAAACCACTAAGTTTCCCTCTCTTTTATGTCAACATCAAACCAATCTAAGCCGTCCGCTGAAAAACGACATCGCACGGCTGCCGTACATGTGCCCCACGCTCGCAATTACTCTCCGGATTAACAGAGGCGTCACCTCGGTTACAAATTCAATAATTACTCGCATTAATGGCGAGGAGGCGTGAATGCTGCGGGGACGTGGTTCCACACACTAACCCAGTACTTGTTGGCCACGTGTCGGACACCGTCAGACGAAGCGTCTAGCTGAAGTAACAGTCAAAAAAGAAGACCACAAATAGTTAAGAATCTCCGCTAGCGGATTTCTCTCTTTTTCATCTTGCAAGTGGAAGTCTCCGCTAGACGCAACTCTGCTAGCGGAACTTCTCCCTTTTCATCTCGCAAGCAGATCTCCACTAGGCTCAACTCCGCTAGTGGAACTCCCTTTTCATCTTGCAAATGAGAATCTCCGCTAAGCTCAATCTCCACTAGCGGACTTTTCTCTTTTTCTTCTTGTAGGTGGAAGTCTCCGCTAGACGCAACTACGCGAACGGAACTTCCCCTTTTCATCTTGCAAGTGGAAGTCTCCGCTAGCGGAACTTCTCCCTTTTCATCTTGCAAGTGGAAGTCTCCGCTAGACGCAACTCCGCTAGCGGAACTTCTCCCATTTCATCTCGCAAGTGAGAATCTCCGCTAAGCGCAACACTGCTAGCGGAACTTGTCCCTTCATCTTGCAAGCGCAACACCGCTCATTGGGCTACTACCAAGCAGGTCCTTGCGACATTGTTTGCCAGCTACTGTCAGCGAAGGGACTTCAGCCCAAGGCGATTCCCGAGGCAACGCCTCATGCTGACGATGACCACCACGCGGGGTTATAGTCAACCTATGTCCCTCTGGAAAATGGGGACACATCAACAGTCTACAACGACCCTGATCAGGCACGTTGACCCCCTTCCACTTGGGTACCAAAGATTGGGCTCGCTACCCAACATCCTCTGCTCAGTGCAGCTCCCCTCAACAAACAATATACAGACCAAACGGAGGTCTATCTTAGCCGGGGAGTGGGGGACTCCCTGGGGGCCAAGTATGGGCCCACCTGAAAAGGTACAAAGCGTTTGCTCAGTAAGTCCATGGCTGACAACGCATTGACGCTAATTATGCTTTTGCACGTCTAGCGGAAGTAACGCTTCAAACCACTAGGCAACTCCCCAACCAAGATTGCCCTCCTTGACTGGGGACTTGGGGACTTGTACTTACATGACCATTTTCCAAGCATAATTAGCTATAATGAGTCTCGCTCATGCTACCACCAGCTGTACCAAATCCTACCAGCGGAGTGACCTACGGAAGCACAGCCAAGCAGGCTACCGCCTGAGCCCCAGATCACCTCCTACGCGCCGCCACGCTCCGCATCAAGATGGCATCAGAAGCTCCAAAAGCTGGGAACTGAAGCATATCAGTCCCACATAGAAAGCATGGAAGAGATCAGTCTCTTCCCCACCTATAAAAGGTTCTCCCCTCTCTCTTCATTAATTACGCATTCACTACTTACCTACTGTTATTCTGTCAACACAAATACATTAACTTACTTAGGCATCGGAGAAGAGAAGACCGCCCAACGCGGTCTCCCTCTGACGCCGCTTTGTATTTTACTTGACAAGTAGCGGAAGCTCTAAGAACATTGCAAATAGCGGTCTGCCCATCGGACTAACGTTAACAAAGACTTGGGCCACCACTCAATCTTAAAAATTAACATGGGGTATTAAGGAAGACTTCCTTAGAGTGTTTTGGGGGCTCCGGCGAAATCTCTTATAATTTCTCTCTCTCTACCTCTCTCTCTCTCTCTCTAAGTAAGAAAGAGGTGAGGGTAAAATGGTATTAAAAAAAAAACCTTAATTCGGTATTAGGGAAGACTTCCTTAGAGTGTTTTGGGTAAGAGGGAATTAAAAAAACTTAGTGGGGTAAGTGAGAAAAAAAATCCCTAAAAATGGGATAAATGGACAAATACCCAAATTATAATTGAGAAACAATAAGTGATACATATAGAACCCTAAAGGCTGTCATGGCCGCACAAACCTAGAAACCCTAGCACCTAATTCCGGTCTCTGTGTCGGCATCTCTACAGCCAAATCAATCGGAATTCAGCCAGCCTCACCGCCTGGCATATCTAATATTGATTTTGTCACCAGAAGCTTCACCACTTCGCTGCCATTGCGAGCAATGATGTGGTTGACATCTCTGCCATGTCACATGGAGGTGCACAGCGAACATCTCAGTCCTATCTCCTTGCATGGGCCGCACACTCTGAAACTGACAACAACCATGGACTTGAGGCGTCATTTCAGGCTTGTTTGGGTACTGGACCAGGGTTTTACAGTGCAGCAAAGGACCCCAAATCAGTTCTTGTTCTCCTTTGACCTCCGTAGTGACTGCTGGAAGGTGAAGATGGGTGGGCCTTGGAGTTTTAACCGGGCTCTGGTCGTGATGTAGCCATATGATGGTATTGCTCCACTGCAATCGATAGAAATGCAAGACCTATTCTTATGGGTTTGGAAAACCAATATGCCGCCGGCATATGAACAATGGAAAACTATTGCCAATGAAGTCTCTGTTGCCGAGAAGTACCTGGACATCGATGGGAAGTTGTTTGATGCTACGAGGGAGATTAGGGTTCGTGTCTCCCATTCAATCTTGAGCAGGAGGTACACTTTCTGTTTGAAAATCTAGTAGGCAAGTGTGATATCTGTGCTCGTGTCTTCCATAAGAATGGCCCTTGCAATCCGAATACTTTGCCACCTAGTGTCAAGACTATTGAGCAACCTGTGGCTCGAAAGCTCGAGCTCACTAATCAGGTTATGGGATTCCATGGTCCTCAGTTCAAGGAAGGGACTTTCAGGTTTCAGGGCTTCACTACTCCCATTCTGCCACCGGTGAGGCGTTCCCTGTTTGGTGGTGCTTAGTCCAGCAAGCCTAGGTGACCGGTGATCATCAGGAATGCTGAATTAAGGGTGGCCAGTGATGAGGATTCCCTTGCTATTGTGCCGGTTGAGACTGAGGGCCAGGCTAAACGAGGTAGACCCTTTCCCTCCCCAAAAAAATTACAATTTTTTATGTCTGATTTACTTGAAGGTAAAACCAGTTCGGTTGCTTCTGTAAAGAAAGTGAAGATGCCTGAATTCTCTCCTAAATTCAGTGCCAAGTCTCTGGGCCTTGTGGAAACCCCTGGAGGTATGTTGGTGCCGGCTGAGGTCATGATGCCAAAGCCAGTACTTGAGCTATTGGGGACAAAGAAGAAGAAAGGAAGGCTTTTGGCATCCAAAAATAAAAATTCAAAGACAAAGAAGGTCTCTGCTGATGAGGTCTTAACAATTCTGTACTAGGGAAAACCCCTAAGCCCTAGCCTGAAGGGCAAGGAAAAGATATAGATGGTTGTGGTAGGAGCCTATTTACTATGTTGATCTCTATATTTTTCCATAGTTTATAGGCTCACTTTAAATAAGTGAGCGATTAGTTCAAATATAGATGGTCTGTCTCTATGTATCAAAGTAGTTCTTTTACTACAACTTCTTGATCTGTTTAGTTGAAGGCAACAAAAGGATATGTAATGGTCATCTTGGCATGTGTTAATGAAATCCACTTTTCCCTCAAAAAAGAAACAATAAGTGATTAAGAAAATTTTCTTAATGTTTAAGGAAAACTGAAATTGGGAGAGAATTGAATCTTGTTTTCATTGATAATAAGGGGCTCTTTATATAAAGGATTACAAGCATATAGATAGAGTTGTACATGGAAACATAATCGTACATTGATTGGATATCTCCTAAGATTCTCAGAGAATATCTATAATATAAACCCTATTTCAACTAGAGCAAGTAACCTCGTGTTTGGGCATGACACATATTCTGAATCTACTCGAACACTTCAATCATTTTTAACTAGTGTCTGATGGAAATTTAGCAATTGATTAAAAAAATTATTTTCAACCTGTTTAAGAAAAACTAAATTGGGAGAGAATTGAGTCCTCATTTCATTGATAATAGGGGCCTCTTTATACAGAGGATTACAAGCATAGAGATAGAGTTGTACATGGAAACATAATCGTACATTGATTGGATATCTCCTAAGATTCTCCGAGAATATCTCTAATATAAACTCTAATTCAACTAGAGCAAGTAACCTCGAGTTTGGACCAGACACATATTGTGGATTTACTTGAACACTCCCCCTTGTGTCGCCCAAACGTGGTGCTCCTCTCGTTGTCTCATTAAAAACATTGCAGAGTAACAAAAACCCTGTGGGACAAAAATAATCTCGATCGAAGGGGAAAAAGAGCACAACACACCCTTCACGTTTCAAGACCATACATGTAGACATCTCCCCCTGATGAAAATGGTCATGGGGTTTCGGATACCTTCCACAAAAGATGCTACCAACATGTTTCTCGAAAGTGGAGTTTAGGCAATGACTTAGTGAGCAAGTCTACCACACTATCCTCAGATCGAACCTAGTTCACTTTGATCTTGAGGAGAGTCTGTTATTGTTGATTATGCTTGGTGTTGTCGCTTTTGATGTAGCATTTGCTTCTTTATTCAAAACAAGCAGCATTATCTTAAATGCTCGTAGGCTCATCTGTGGTAGACTTCAAACCACAATTGTTCGAACATGGATAATTATGGATCCAATCCATATACATTCACGAACCACTTTGTGAAGAGCAATAATCTCTGCATTATTCGAAGATATAGCGACTATGGTCTATTTCTGTAGACCTCCAAGATATCACGGTCTTTACCCATGGTGAACACTTAACCATTTTGGGAATGACCTTTGTATGGGTTAGAGAGATACCCAACATTAGCAAAACTTTCCAAAACAGATGTCGTTTTGGGATAGGGATAGTGAACGCAAGCCAATGTTGGCAGCGTTCCTTGTGTGTGATGGGTCTGAATCCATCATCTCTCTATAAGGATAGAACGAGCCCATATCAATCGTACATCTCAACTACCGAAAGATATTTTTTACACCAATCAAATGGCGTCGTGTCGGCACAGAGCTATACCTTAGCTAACATGTTCACTGTAAATGAGATGTCCAGTCTTGTGCATTGAGCTAAGTACAATAATGCGCCTATTGTACTCAAATAAGGCACTCCTGTCTTTAGCACATCTTCATTATCATCCTTCGAATGAAGAGGATCCTTTTCAAGATCAAGACTACGAACGATCATGGGGGTGCTTGAAGGTTTGACCTTGTCAAAATGCCTAAGCATCTATCAACACGATGCTCAATTCCAAACTGAAACATAATCGTGTTCTCCCAAAATCCTTCATCTCAAACTCAGATTTCAAGTGTTCAGCGGTTTCCTTTAACTCTTTAAGGCCTTCTAATGAAGATCATGTCCAACATGAACCGCGATAGAATCCGAAACTTGTTATGGAAACACGTGGGAATATCCATTCCCAACCAAGCAGTCATTTTAGCGAGCATTTCAACCTCTTTGTAAACGCGCTCCGTGGTCTAGAGCCACTTGACTTAGGTAAATGAAGTTCACTATGAACCTTCATGTATATTCTGTATCTAGATCCCTATAGAGATACGTAGTGACCACATTTGTAAGCTGCATGTTCAGTTATTCGGAAACTACCAAACTGACAGGGTAGTGGAGTGTAATGACATCCATTACAAGAGAATATGTCTCATCATAGTCGATTCCATGGCGTTTTATGAGAAGCCTTGCGCCATAAGGCGAGATTACCATCTCTTTTTCTCACTACGCTTTCTAATGAAGACCCATTAGTCAACAGGTTTTATGTTATGAGGTGTTGGCATCACTAGCTCGAAAACCTTCTTCTTCGTTAGAGAATCTATCTTAACCTGGATCGCATCTTTCCATTTAGGTCAAATCTCTCTACGTTGGCATTCATTCATCAACGGAGAGTGGTTCGATATCATCGGACTCAACAAACTCATGCGCAACTACATCAACAATTATGATGGAGTTTCTATCCCACGTCTCATGTACACTAGTGTAATTTTCATAGAGCTCTATATTCTCAGGAATAATTTCTGACATTGAGGCGTCCCCCAATGATAACCATAACCTGGAAGATTCTCATGAGACGGATTTTGAGTGTCAATGATAAAAGGATTGGAGTGTGTCAAAGCATCCTTTGAACCTACGGGCCTCCCATGCATCTTAGCTGGGGCCATGGCCTGTAATGCCAGAGCGCCACTCTCTTTGGCGTTGGTGCCATGCCTACCTCCGTGTAGGGTGGCGCTACATCCTCTTGTAGGGACGTACTTCCTTGCAGGCATATTTGCAGCAAATGTGTGATCTTGTCACTTTAGTATGGATCGAGATGAGACATAGTGGGGACAGGCCACGACAATTCCTGTCGTTCCTGCTGAACATCCGTGTTCTTATCTCCCCCTAACGACGGGAAGACTGTCTCATCAAAGTGACAACCAGCAAATCTAGCGGTAAGGAGATCGCCTTGCAAGGGCATTAAGTGTCGGACGATTGTTGGAGTCTCAAATCCAACGTAGTTACCCATTCGTCTGTATGGACCCATCATAGAGCGTTGTGGCTGCGCAAGTGGCACATAAATGGCACACTCAAAGATGCGTAAGTACAATACTTGTACCTAGTCACTAGCTGTAACGCAAAGGTAGATTGAGTGGTTGAGGGTCGTAGACGAATTAGCATAGCTGCATGCGATATTGCATCACCCTAAGCGGATATAAGGAGATTGGTGTGCATTACCAATGTCCAGACTACCATCGTAGTCATTTCCGCAAGACCATTTGGGTGTGTTCATGGGAATGTGATGTCCAACATCAGTCCCAATGCAATAACCATCAAAAGTCTTCAATGTAAACTCGCTAGCATCGTCAAGTCCAATTGACAGAATAGGATGATTCGGGGAGTGAGCCCGTTGTCATATGATATTTGCTAGGAGTGTAGCATAAGTAGCATTATAAGTGGATAATGGCAAAACACGTAACCAGCGTGTTTGCCTATCAACCAATATCATGAGATGTTTAAACGTCCGCAAGTTAGTTGAATCAGTCCATAGAATCCCCATCGATTCTATGTAAGAACATAATGAGTATTTTCATATCCTTTGCATAGGACGGTCTCAGTCCTAATTTCCCTAAAGAACGGGCTTTGTAAAACGAGCGAGAGGCTTTAGAAGTAACCAATGAGAATTTAACAAACTACATATACCCCCTTGATAGGATTTCAAAATATAAAAAACTCCACAACATTTGGTTTTGAACGTTTAAGGACAAAAGTTTAACTTAAGGACAATATGCTCTCCACTTGCCACATGTCATGAGTTAATTTACTTTTTTATCCTTAACTACTTATTTTGACTTGTAATCCCTTTATAAGGATTAAATCTTACAAATAAGGACAATCTGCTCTTCACTTGCCACATGTCATGAGTTAATTTACTTTTTTACCCTTAACTACTCCTTTTAACTTCTAATCCTTTTATATTACTTTTTTTTCTTTTTCTGATAATAATCCATGTTACTTTTTTTTTTTCTGAGAATAATCTGTTTATATTACTTTTTTTTTTTCTGAGAATATTCCATTTATGTTACTTCTCAAAAGCAAAAAAAAAAAAAAAAAAATCTTTCTTCTACACGTTGCTAAGAGAAAGAATCTCAGACCTCACACTCCTACTACTCTCATCTCATCGCCTAATCCTACTATTGCACTCTTCCAATCCTGCTACTGCACTCGCTGCACTCATACTCTTCAAGTTCTGCTACTGCACTTGTACTAGTGTCCAGTTCTGCTACTGCACTCATCATTGCCTAATCCTGCTACTGCACTCTCTGCACTCATACTCGTCCAGTTATACTACTCGTGTTCTGCTACTGCACTCGTCATCGTCAAATCCTGCTACTGCACCCGTCCAATCTGCTACTGCACTCGCTGCACTCATACTCGTCCAGTTCTGCTACTGCACTTATACTTGTGTTCTGCTACTGCACTCGTCATCACCTAATCCTGCTATTGCACTCGTCCAATCTCGCTACTGCACTCGCTGCACTCATACTTGTCCAGTTCTGCTACTGCACTTGTACTCTTGTCCTGCTACTGCACTCGTCATCGCTTAATCCTGCTACTGCACTCGTCCAATCTCGCTACTACACTCGCTGAACTCATACTCGTCCAGTTATGCTACTGCACTTGTACTCTTGTCCTGCTACTGCACTCGTCATCGCTTAATCCTGCTACTGCACTCGCTGCACACTCATACTGGTCCAGTAACAGGACCATTAGCAGTAGCAGTAGAAGGAGTAATTAGATCATTTCAATTTGAACAGTAACAGATCATATCATTGATAATAGCTGATCATATCATTTAACCAAATAACAAATCATATCACTGAACAGTAGCAAAGCATATTATTGACCTAAACTATAAACTATATAGTAGCATATCAATTCAATTTGAATAGTAGGAGATCAAGAATAGCTTTTATCATGGTTAGAAAGACTTAAACTTTCTACCATTTGCAATAGAGCAAAAGTGATATGTTAAATAAGACTGCGAAGAATAAAAATAATTTCAAAAACAGGGTTGGAATGAACTTTGGGGGCAATAATTTCCAAAACGGGGTTGGAATGAAAATGATGCTTTGTATTCTCAAAAGACCACACCCATCCAGTAAAAGTATTAAACAAATAAACAAATTATAACTGAAATTGCCATAATTAGATAGAATCCAAAATTTCCAAAAACTCATTCCCACCCAAAAGAGAAAAGCCATAAAGATCCATGAAATCAATTCACAGTAATCCAAAAACAACACTAATAACATCCAAATTATAACTGAAATTGCCTAATGTAGTGTTTCGTCAGGTCATCAACCTGCATAAGTTCTCTAATTTGTTTCGGACTGGCAACTGCAAAAAATCCAAAAAACACTTCAAGTTAGATACTACTCTTGATGAGGGGAGTACAGAGAGTATAGCACCCCACCAAATTAATGCAAGCAGAGAGAGAGAGAGAGTAGAATCGTTATTGGGCTAGCAAATCAATGAATACAAGTTGATTTGATCCTTCACATATTCATGCTAATATCTTCATGCCAAAAAACCTATATGGATGACTAGCACAAAAACATTAAACACAATAAGCTCAATTTCAATCATGGAAAAATTAAGTAGCCATAGAAGGAAGAATACAGTAACTCAAATGATAAACTTGCACCTTGTGCATATTCAACCATTCAGAAACCCACAGTTCCATATAATTCTTAAGAATCCAATCCATGAACATTAAACAAATAAGCAAACAACACAAAATTGGAAACTCCTCCGATTTAAGTATCTAGAATCTAGAATCCTCAATCACAAAAATCAGACATTTATATCTTAATTACATAAACACTTGAATTAGAGTCCCAGTAACCTTCCACTAGAAGCCGAAGGTAAGCATCAATTCCAATATCACACACAATAAATTGATTCACTTCCAAGCAGCTGATGATACATGAAAACAGAATCCATGAAAATCATCACGAAACTAATTCAAATCAACATCATACATAGCAACATAAACAAAACAGGAACCACCCAAATACAAAGATGATTCAGAAACCAACTCGCATAAGCCTCTTTTCAGCCGACAAGTCCACTGCACACTTCAAGTACCCCTCTTTCCAAAATTCTGAACAAAACCCAGAACTTGAGAACTGAAATCTCCACCATTAAAGAAAAATAGCAAAATAAAGAAAATTTCCACTCTGAAACTACCAAATGTAGCTGAAAACCAAAACCCAACTCAAAGATTGCAACTCAAATCTTCACATCCAAGCCAACTACCCGAAACCAACCCAATAAGTAATTCTACTCCTACTCCTACTACTCCAACCTCCTCTCACTCTTTTCACATCCTAATTTGAAGAAACATAAACGAAGGCAGCGAAATTGGAGTAAAGACTTACCTTATCGACCTCCATTGAAGCCAAATTCGAGCTGAGCACGGATTTGAATCGTAGTTGCTACTGTTGTTGGCCCTGTCGTTGGGGTTTCTGCTACTGTTCTGCTACTGCGAAATTGGGGTTTCTGTTTTGGCGTTGGCGTTTTGGGATTTCGGTTTCGGTAGTTGAGTATTATGCCCAGTGGCATGAGTGTAAATTGTAATGAAAACTGGCCATTTTAGTCATTTTCTATCAAAATTCGAAGTCAGGCCTAAATAATTTGGTTTTGGGCCTGAGCTTGTGTCCTTATTTGTATAAAACAAATTGAAGGTGGGTTTTCTGTGTTTATATCTTTGGTCAGGTGCTACTATGTAATTTTCTAATGAGAATTTTGGTTGGGCCTGAGTGTCTGAAATGCTATTTGAAGCAAGTTGGTGATTGCAGCATCACCTAGGGCGCCATCACCATGATGGACGCCATCCATGGTATCATGGATAGGGACTGCGCCTGCCCTAGGCTGGTGATGGACGGAGGCGGTGCCCTAGGAAACTGTGTCGGTCACACTTAGTCCAGAAATCAACTTTTGATTCATGCTTCTTTTCGCTCGAAAGAAATGATGTCCATGTGAAGTCTTTAGTAGACGGATCATCATATCATGACTAGGATGATCTATCCTGTCATGACAAAGCCAATATGTGTCTAAATCCAAGAGATCTTCTCTCATAACTTTATTGGATTAATAGCTCTAATAGTGACATAGAATCCACTAGAGAGACACATAAACTTCTCTAAGATGCGCCTTTGTTCGCAATCATTAGATATATTGCAAAGGAACTCATTTACGTTCTCTACATGCACTTTTGCATGGAATCCGTTGGCTATTCATAGGTGCGATTGGCCCTAGGAGCATAGAGAGCTTCTGTGACAGTAATTAAGGGCCATTTGGCAAGTGGAACTTGGGCTATTCCATGTCCTTGAATTAATACTGATGGCCCATGCATCGTAGTCACAAAAGTCATATGCTCAGAATTAAAATGGAGTCATAAAGAACTCGAAATTTTATTCATAAGCCAACGGAGTTACATCATTGTCTCTTTGACTAAACAAAATCTAATCCAAAATGATAGCTAATGCAAAACAATGGTAGTCGTCTAACTTCTTTCGGTAATTCCAAAATAAATGTGACCAGGTGAGTAGAGAGATGTCGGTGGAGCAAGGCTCGCTTAAGTACCACTAATCTTAGAACCTTCCTTAGACATCACACTTACTTTGAGTGAACCAACTTTGAAGAAAAACTAAACCATTAGCATTTACTACAAAATTATATGGCAATTGCCTATTACATCTCTTGGAAAAATAAAAACTTAAACAGAATTGGCGATCTATTGATCTCAGCCAGATTTATAGTCTTCAACCCTTCACTCTAGATCATCTTCTTGATCTTCTTGTTCCATATAGTGAGTTTCTCTTGCTTCACAATATGCTTTGTAGGGGGTGACGATTTCTTCACGGGCTCTACAAATGTGTGCCCAATGATCAAACACTCCACATCGAGAACATACATCTCTTTGCTCAAACTCCATTGATTAAGGCGCTTTGAAAGCGTCATTTAGATGGCTCTTAGTGTTGGTGGCGCCACCAACATGGCCAAAGGCGTTGCCTCCCTCTCTCTTTCCACGTTTACCTCTTCGGTTCCGTGTTCGCCTATTTTGGCGGTTACCTTCCTAAGTAGAGCAATTATACGGACCAGAACGACCAGAAGTATCCCTAAGATTAGGGTTTCGCTCTTGGCGCCTTCTCTTAGGAGCGCGACTATAATTGGATTCCGTAATATGCTCTATTTCCACGGATCTCGAATTATAGTTCTTCATAAGGATGTTGTCATGCTTTTCAGCGACATTCATAACTCCAATGAGCTCATGAAACCTTGTGATCCGTCCTGCAACAACATCGATTCGATAGTTCTTAGCAACCATCAATGCAGAGACGGGGAAGGTAGAGAGTCTTCTCAATCAACATTGCATTTATGATCTCTTTGCCACATAATTCCATTAAGGATTTTATGCGAAGTGCTTCCGAGTTGTAGTCAAGAACTGACTTGAAATCACGCTATGCCATCTCACTTCTAGGTCAGGAAGCAGGGAGTCACGGACGTTGCCAAATCTTTCATTGAGTGAGACCCACAGCCTTCTGGGGTCTTCTTCATTCATACACTCGTACTGGAGCAGATCATCCATATGACGAGTCATTAGGATGATGGATTTCGCCTTATTTGCCTCTAAGGCTGCTCTATTGGCTTCCAAAGCTTGAGCTTGCTCAACAGTTAGCACTTCCTGGCTAGGCTCGAGAATCGTATCTAGGATTCCATCGACCTTGAGATGCTGGCGGACATAACGAACCCACCTGTGATATCCAGAGCCAGTTGTTCCCAATGGAGCAAAGTCCAATTTATTCAAGTTACTTATCTTGAAAGATAACAAGAAATTAGAGTTAGTTTCGGAGCGTAAAAGGCTACCACGAAAACATATAAAATTTCTAAGCGTAGTTGCTCCCAAGAAATTAGGAATTTCTGAGCGTAATTGCTTCTAAGAAATTCAATTCCAATAGGTATTGGATTAGATCGAAACAATGACGTAAGTGGTCGATCATAAATTCTCTACAAACTCTAAGTTTGGAGATCTCAACAAGCTCCAAGCTTGGAGTGAGCACGAACCCCCACAGTTCGGCTTAATTAGGTCTCCATTATGAAGAAGAAAGGGGGGTAGAAGAATGGATGTTGCAAGTCCCCGAAAAAGAAGAGAAATTGAATTAAAAAAACTCTAAAAAAAAGGAAACGTTTAGTAAAAAATACCTAGAAATAAGTCGCCGGAAAATTTGACTGGAAAAAGTGGTCGGAAAAACTAGCCGAAAAGTGGCCAGAAAAGTTGTTGACCGGAGGACTGACGTGGCAGTGCTGACGTGGCGCGGGTCCTAGGGCTGATGTCAGCGAGCTTCTGGGCTTAGGTCAGCGGGCTGTTGGGCATGTTCCTTTTTCTTCTGGGCTGGGCCTTCCTTTCTTCTTTTCTTTTCTTTTCTGTCGGTTCAAGGTGCAGCTGCTCAGGTGGCCGGTTCACGACTTTTTAGGCAGGTTTTTGGACTTTTTCTTCCGTATCCTGAAACTTCTGATCAACGGGCTTCTACTATCAAAATTTGGTGGAAATTGGAGGTTCGGAAGATAGTGAACTGGTGGAATATTTGCTGTGAGTTGTATGGTGCTTCTGGTGGCCGGTTCGGTAGGTTTCCGGCTGGTTCTTAGGGTGCCGCCGCTGGTTCTGGACTCCTGGAATCGAGTTCTTCAAGGTGTGAGGTGGAGGCAGAAAAGGCTTCAACGTTTTGTATTCGGATTCAAGGTTTTTAGTTTCTTAATCAGGGTTTGGCTATTTATTTCAGTGTTAGGACTTCGTGCTGATAACGTGTTTAAGGAAAACTGAATTGGGAGAGAATTGAGTCGTCCTTTCATTGATAATAGAGGCCTCTTTATATAGAAGATTACAAGCATAGAGATTAGAGTTGTACATTGAAACATAATCGTACATTGATTGGATATCTCCTAAGATTCTCCGAGAATATCTCTAATATAAACCATATTTCAACTATAGCAAGTAACCTCGAGTTTGGGCCAGACACATATTCTAGATTTACTTGAACACAACCCATATTTGATGAAAATAATTATTTTTTCAATTGAATTTTATTTTTTAACTGCAATTAAATATAATTTTCTTGATTATTTATTGACTCTGTGAATGATATGTGCATCGTTCTTATTTACAGTTAAATTTGGGAATGCTAGTGTCTTGAAAACGTAGATCAAGCTTCGGCCAAAAAACCAAGTCCTCGTTCCATGTAGATGTATTAATGGTCCAACAGTCCAACCACTGCAGGATGTTTGTCTACGACACTAAACTTTGATCTTTGAATCATATATGGACAGATTGAAAAAACTGACCAGCAATCTTTTCATGAAGCTGGAAAGGCTAAAAGGGCAGCTTCATTCAAGGAATAGGAGGCCATAAGTGTCTGCATAAAGCTCCTAATGATTCCAATTTAGCATTAGCTCAAAATGAGAAAAATTAAAAAATTAAACACAAAAGGTGGTTGCACACAAGATGAGGAGGGGCAATAAACAGAGATCTCCTTGGAAATGCTCCTACAGAAAAGAACCAAATATACTAATGTCCAGCTAGTTCGAAAAACCAAATATGCTCCCTTGTCACATCTCCTTGCCGTTGCATGTACCCTTGCCATAGCACGTACCCTCGCCATCATCTTCAACTCCAGCTTTCTCCAGTGCTTTCAACTTTCTGTAACCGGTGTCAGTTCCAAATATCCTGAAAAATAATGCAAAGAGAAAAGAAAGTATAAAACATCCTGAGAACTAGTTTCAGCACGCTGTTGGTTAACTGGGGATCTCATCTGCTCGTTCCGATGATTCAAAGCTATACTAATAATGATAGTTGAAGCATTCCATCTACAAAACTAAAAAGAGGATGAGCACCAAATCATCTCATGCTTTTCACAAAGACTTCAGGTCTCAGCAACAAGCACCGTCTTCTTGAAAATAAATCAGGAGCCAATTCAATTCTTGGAAAATTTAAGGAATTTTCAGCAGAACAAGTTTGTTTTTGCGTTAGAAAAGAGGTGCAGTTTATTATATCATTCATAACAGCTAAGATAATAACATGCTTAATCACAAACTACATTTCTTTTGCTACTCATCTTTTTACAGACTGAACTGAACAGTGAAAGAATGAGTAAGAAGATAAATTCATATTTTGATCCATCTTTTAACTAGGAAGATTAACAGTAAATATATCCTATTCCTAATGCTTCAAGGGAATATGCCAAAAACTTACCTGTCCATGTAAACAAAAGTTGACGAATAGTTGCCAGACTTGGTATAAAGCAAACGGTGATGATAATCATGAAAATCAGCACTGGATAATAATAGAACAACCATTTCAGCCAAAGAAGGAATATATTAATAAAGATTGCATAGACACTGCTAGGAGAAGAAGAGAAATATTTCAACTGACCCTCCATATAAAGGTAAGAAGTTGGAGAGGCTCCATGGGAAATGGTAACCACAATGTGCCTCAACTGTCTCCAGCACTCTGAGTACCATCCATAACCACAGAGTGATCAGATGAGGCCCAGTTATGGCAGGACCGACAATTGTAGCAAAGCCAAGGAATAATATCTCAGCCGGGTGAGCATATTCCGAAGTCAGTCCAAAAGGTGTAGCATATCTGTACATATCCACAAATAAACGTATGCAAATTGCAGCACATAATTAAGATGAACATTATTAAGAACTATTAGGAACCAATAAGTTTACTTCTAACTCTCACTTACTCGTGATGAACGCTGTGCACATGCTTGTACAACCATTTTGTATGCAGAACCCTATGTCCCCAATAGAATATGAAATCCTCTAGGATGAAGTAGAAAAGTATCTGTGTTGAAACCACTTTCCTGCACAACCATATGCAGTATTTCAGTAACTATGCATTTTAGAGTTTAGCTGTTCAGAATGATAGAATAAAATCAGGTAACTTCTTTTATTTTTGAGTTTTAACACCAGATTCCACAATTTTCTATGAAATATGCTCTAGCATATAAAGAACCTGAAAATACCAGGACGGCAATGGAAGACTACTTCGCATCCCCATGAACTTGAAGACAGGATAGGAAGCAATCATAACTGGCAGATTGACACAAAAATGATATAGCACCAGGCGAGTGATACATTTCTCCTGAGCTGCTGGGCTGTTATTTTTTGCCTGCACCAAACCAGAATCAGGTTATGAAACTTTTTATTGGAAACACCAAAGGGAAGTGCCTAGGTATCAAATACATAGGTAAATCTACCGAAGAAAAATAAATTAAGTCACGGGAAGGGAAGAATAGTTTTTAATGAATTGCAAAAACGAGGAAGCAAGAGGCCTTCTAGCCTCTCCAACAAGTCTTATCAAAAACATTTCCCTTTAGCTCCATGACATGCACTCCTTCCTCTCCACATCTCTAGCCATCCCACAAAGACCAAAATAGCATGGCCTTTCTCAAAAGACAAATTGATGATGCCTACACAATATACATCACCAGCCAAACTAGGTTTAAACCAAAGTCATCTTAATCAAAAAGACAGATAGCCATTACGCTAGACCATGGAGTAGTGTAAGTAGCAACAGAAGATGATTGAGTCCCACCTCTACCCCCCACCCCTACACACTCAACACCTATTAACCAAAATCATATGGTGTTAAAACTTATTTTCTACCATACAAGCTCCACAAAACATATCCTTTCCACTGCCTTTAACTTTAACACCACAAAGGCTGAAAAGCTTCAATAGATCTGCAACTAAATTCATCTCCCAATCATTAAACTTCTTATAAAAGATGGAATACAAACCACATTTGTCCCTACAACTTCCAAACAATAACAAACTAATGCTTCCTTATCTGCAGGTATATAAGCAGAGCCACACAGATCTCTTAGGGAAAGAAATTTCCTTATCTGGAAATAAGTATAGCAAGAGAAACGCACCTGAATCTTGTACTTGCTTAACCATCCTGCCCTCTCAAGATATATAAAAGGAAGTCCGGACAAGAAGAAAACACTCTCATGGAGAAAGAAACTTCCTAGACATGCCAGTTGAAAGTCGTTGAAATTTGTGATGAGATACTGCATAATAAGCAAAGAAGAATTTCACAATGTAAGAGAAATATCAGATAACAATAAAGACCATAGAAAGGATGAAGTGGGAAAAGTCATCAGTCCAGAGTCTAGATCACAGAAGTTAGCTACAGAGATATGTACATTTCCCTTTCATCTGGGAAGTGAAAAAAGTACATTCACACCAATAGTTTCAGGCAAATCACATTACAAAACCAAATTTTAAAACATAGACCCAGCATAACTAAAAGAACCAAAAGAAAAGAATAGTAATCGCCATCATTAAGCAGCTAGAGTATAGCAACACCTGCCTAAGCAGAGAGTTTCTTGTAAACAAGGATGCATCCCTCAATTCATTTGATCCAGGGTCTCAAAGTAGAATAAGACATTGGGTGCCTCTACTGTGTGGTCTTTTGGCCTAAGCAGAGTGTTTCTTGTAACCTAGGATGCAGATCTCAATTCATGTGATAGTTTGTTATCTTTCCTTACATATGTATCTGTAAACACAACTTTCGTTTGCACACAATGCGTACTAGCCACAAAGTACCGTTAAATCCTAGATCGTGACCCGGTATCAACCAAAGAACAGAAAAAAAAAAATACAATAATCTATATCGCTTCACGTCCAAGCATAGTTTAACTACAAATTAATGAACCTGCTTCTGTTTGAGGGCACATTATTTTTTAAAAAGCACCTCCAAACCCTAACCTGACAATAGTAACTACCAATCAAAACAACAAATCCCCTCGGTCGAAATCAATGCACCGGCCACATCAAATCGTTTGACAAAAAATCCTCAGTTTGAAGAAACATAATGTCAATAAAGTATCCCCAAATCCACACCTGAAATCACTCTTGAGCACTTACTTCTGCACTAATGTCACTTTCCACGGTCCATATCACCAACAAATTGGAAAAGAAAGAACCCCAATAACCAAAAAATCCAAATCCAAATGCACTAGCCAGAGCACAATCATTGCGCTATCCCACACCGCAGAAAAAAGATAAACCGAGAAACCCATCATGACCCATCACACCCACATTCCACCATTACTCACACATATATACACAAATGGGTTCTCAGATTCAAGAGTACGAAATCCCCAGCCGAAAGATCAAATCTTGGTTCAAGGATTAATAAACAAAACAGGAAAAGTTTGAAACTTTGGTAGAGAAGTAAACAAAGGGTGATAGAAAAAGCCGTACCCGCCAGCCAGATTCAACAATGGAAGCCATGAAAGCTTGGGAGGAAGCAGGAGCTGCTGATGTAAGCGGTGCCCTCTCTCCACTATAATAAGAGAAGGTGTGAGAGTCTCAGTAAACACCGCACGAGATGTGAGAGCGGTACAGACTGTCAGAGGGAGTCTGGGTTTATCAGCCTTTTGTTTAGCAGAATCTTCGTTTGTTTATATACCAAATTGCGAAGATGCTGACGTGAGGAGTCAGACCGCGCACGTCTGCCTCTACTGTGTGGTCTTCTGGTGCTTTCGGTGTGCCCAATTTCCTTCATTGATCAAAAATTATTTTTATTTTTTATACATGTAGGCAAAAACAAGAATAAGAAAATAACCATAAGTTGATAACTACCTTCTTAAACTAAAGAATGTAAAACAATTCATCAAGAATAGGGGTGTGCAAAACACGGTACAAATCGGCCAAATCGGTCGAAACCGACCGGTAAATATGGTATGGTTAAGGTTTTTTAGTGTTAAAATATGAAAGCTGGTTCAATGCCGAACCAAACCATTTATGAATTGGCTTGGTTTGGTTTTTCTTTTACTTAAACCACGAAACCGAACCGACTGGTATGTATTAAATATAATAGAAAAAAATTTAAATTTATATACATAATATATATATATATATATATATTTGTGGGTAATCTTTTATAAGTAAGTTATAAATCTCCAATTATAATTTGATTCTCAAAATGATATACTATCATATTGAATCATATACCCAAAAGGCTTAAAACCCAAATAAGTGAATCATTTTGAAACTATTTTGAATTGAGAAATTTTAAATACACATCCATAATCACTTAATACACATCCCTATTATTTTATATTTCAAATTAGATTTTGTAGGTAGGTTAAATGACCAAAACGGACATTTATGCATTAGAAAGAAAGAAAGAAATAGTCATATTTTTCTTATATAGAATCATTTATGTATAAATAGTTAGATAAACACAACAAATTTCTATACATGGCCTCCTAATTTAGTACAACAATAAAGCTAGAAACTATCTAATTTCTTTTTTTCTTAAATAAATTGTAATTAAATGAGTTTAGAAATCATAATATTTAGAATTGCAAAATCAAAGGTATTAAATGTTTTTAAAACGGATCGTTTTACTCCCTTTTTTGGTTAATTTCATTTTTTTTTAAGAGATATGATTAATCCATTTATTTTCTAATATAAAACATCACGGGTGAAAAAACTTTGTAATTGTTAATTTGTTTGGCCCCTCTAATGACAACTTTGTAAGTAGTTCCACCATTGAAGAGAAAGTAGTGATATGGTTTTGGTTAAATGTTCAACTCATTATTTTATACTTGATCAACATGGTATTTGATGGATGAGAACTCAAATAATATAAAACCTATTTATATGCATCTATTTAAAGAGAACAATAATAAATCTTTATGGATTTCTGAATAAGCAACACAAGTAATCAATATGGTCATTTAAAAACATCAATATACAAGAATATACTAATCATATTAAATAGTAGCCTTAATATAGTCAAATAATAGGATATTTCATGATTTTTGAGATTAAGGATATTTTAGGTACTTTGGGTTGTTTAGGTACTTTGGGTTGTGTATTTAGTAGAATATTAGAATGAGAAATTAAATGAGTGGTGTATTAAGTATGGAGTGTGTATTAAGTAATTAGGGGTGTGTATTTAAAACTTCTCTTTTGAATTTTGTTCTTTGAATATTAGTTTTGGATTTTGATTATTAAATTTTTATTATTGAGATTGAGTTTTAGTATTTTTACTATGAATTTTTTGTAAATAAAACATCAATACTGTATAGGTTAAAACGGTAAAACCGCCTTACCGACCTAACCAAACCATCTTTAAATTGATTGAATTGGATCGGATTAAGTTTATTTTCTTCGATGACCAATTGTCTAAAATGTCTAAACCGCTTACTTTGACATAAAGACGGTTTGGAGTCAAAATCGATCCAATCCAATCTGCGTGCAGCCCTAATCAAGAATAGCATTGATGACTTGTGGCGGAGTAAGAGATTGTACACAATTTATCTCTCAAAAAAATAAGAAAATAAATTATTCAATATATAATGTGTATCACCTTTTTGTTTTTTAAGAAAAGATTATCTTTTTATATTGAATCATAGACAATGATTACAATCGTTAAAATGAACATCCAAACATTATAGGAGCTATAAGTAACCTAAATTAATTGCTTTGGAAACCTAATGTAGACTAAACCATAAGTTGTCGAAATGATTGTACAGTTATAAAATTAAAGCTCATTTCGTTAAAATATAAAAATTAGGATTCGGCTCCCCTAAAGTGAGAAGGTTGTGAATTTACGTTAATTTCATTAAATCATGACTCTCTCTCTCTCTCTAATTTAAGGGTCATTAAATTGCCACATCACTTTTCCATTAATTTTTTTTTTTCACATAAATTCTAGTTAACTGTGCTGTTAACTATGATTAACTCCAGAGAAAAAAAAAATTAAACGCCTTCACAATCTGACTTTCTTCAATGCATAGTCCCAAACCCAAATTCATTGCTGTCGTTGAAAGAATGGAAGATTGTGGACAAAGTGGTGGGAGCAAAGAAAGAATTGCACCAGACCGTATCAAAGCACGTAGCTACTGTTTCTGCCAGATTACCATGATCTCCGTTATATAGCTTATAGGAGGCCCCAAAGGTCATGATCAATTGATCAGTGCTATATCAATCTAGACTTTTATATTTAACTTTTTTATTTGTACGAGTTTGGTGTGGTACTTATGGTGTTTTCATATGATTTCTACATAAATATCTATCTTGGCTCTTTTCATGGTTTGAAATCAGGAACAGTGTAAGTTAGATTTCTATAGCTTGGGTAATTGCTCATTTTCTATAAACTGCCCAAAATTTGAAGTCCTTGAGGTGGAAGGCTGTAGTTGGATTCGGGTTCAAAAGATAAAGAACTTGAGGAATATTTCAATTGCCAATAATACAGGGAAATTCTACTTGGTTGATTTTGAAAAACCTGTGGCTCTACAGTACTTATCCATTAAAGGGTGTCCAATGGTGTTGGGGTGCAATAAGTAGGTTGCTGCAATGGGCAAGTGAAGTGAAGCACCTCTTTAAGAAGGTGGAATTCTCATGAGATTTTGAGACTCTTCAACCCTCTCCAGAGATTGATCGAGTTTGTTAATTTTTTTCAATAGTGAACAACCATCTGCAACAAAGGACAAGAAGAATGTAGAAAATTGATCTCTACAATAAGAGCCAAGGAGAAAGACAATACATGAAGGGTTTTAACTCTTCTTCTTCTTATTATTTTTTTTTAATCATAGTTAACAGCCCATTAACTGAATTTATGTGGACAACCAAAAATTAATGGAAAAGTGATGTGGCAATTTAATGATCCTTAAATTAGACAGAGTCATGATTTAATGAAATTGACGTAAATTCACACAATTCTCACTTTAGAGGAGCCGGATCCTAAAAATAATGCAACTATAAATTGATGTAGGCTAACATTTTGGGCTGAACGAGCTGAACCAACCGTTTTTCAAACCAACCCGTACCTTTTTGGGCCGAAAATCTCTGCCTACCGACTTTCGGCTCGGCTACGATACACGATTTTGTATACCGTCGGTCTATTGTACCGACTAATATACATGTATAGCGTATAATCTGATTAAACCATTATGTAAAATGGTTCATGCTTTGCAAGAAGTGAGACTCGAAACCCTCACCTCTTACATGGAGAGCGTGATCTCAAACCACTAGACCACAAACTCCCCTTGTTATATAATGTAAAAATGTTAAATTTAAACCTTTATTATGCTAGAAGTCAAAAAAGTCTCCATTTAGTTCACTGTTTCTGACTTTTCTCTATCATCATTTTGAGATTCTCCTCCTCTTTCATCTAATAGCAAAAGCCTCCTAGTTCTTCCTCCTCCTCCTCTTTTATCAAGTTTTTTCATCCTCCTATTCTTTCTTCTTTTTCATTCATCTCCTTTCATTTTTCTCTAGTTCTTATCATCTCCATCATTGGATTTGCACTCCATCAGATGTAGTCATGTAGATGTGATTAATCATTGGATTTGCATCATCATAGTCATCATATTCATACTCCAGATCTGGCAATTTCCTCCGAATTCTCACCAACATCGACGATTTCTTCTCTTTTCCTTGTTTTTCATCTTCTTTCTTCTCCTTAGATCTGCAACTATATATGGAGATCACCCTTTGAACCACCAACTTTTATGGTGGGTTGGCTAGCGGTTGTCGACCGATACTATATCGAGTTCTTGGTTACCGACTAGTCGATATACCGGTTATTCGGATTGGTAACGGAATCAGATTTGCAATACCGACCCCTGTCGGTTCGACAGATGGTTTGAGCAAAATTGGGTCGATTTAGTACCCAATCCAGCTCTAGTTTTTGGTACTCATTGAATGGGGACCCTTAGGTCCATAGACTCCATACATAATCCTCCTTGGCCTATGAGGCAGTTTTTTTTTTAAGGGGTTTCGAACCCAGCCAAAGTGGGAGGCTCGTTCCCAGTTTCCCACTCCTGACTTAATATATTAGCATGATAATTATGTATAGAAGGGACATAAGGCCTTGACCTCTAGTAATATTACAAACATCTTCACAGAAAGCATCCCGAATAATAACAAAAGTCTCATCTAACAAAACATCATTCAAAAAATTAAAACTAGCAATGTGAGCCAATCTATTAGCTACCCCATTGGCTTCACGAAAAATATGTCTAAACTGAGAAGAGTGAAAAAAATGTCAAATATGACTTACAATCATCTATAATACGTCTAATCTCATATAGTTCATCCTTGTCCTATGTCATGACTGCAATCACAATTGAGCAATCACTTTCCAATTCAACAGCCACCTACTCTTGATGGATAGCCAATAGCAGTCTTGCCCTACATGCCTCAGCCTCCATATGCATAGCTGAGAAGGCATACTATGAATTATCTTACATAGTGGTAAGGAGATCACCCAACAATTCTCAAGAAGGGAGATCATTCAAAATGATTAAAAAAAGAAGAAGGAATAAATTCATTTTACCTCCCCCCCCCCCTCCCCGAACTTTGGGCCTAAAGTCAGAACGATCCTTAAACTTTTTTTTTTTTATCAAACTAGTCATTGTACTCTCAAACAACATCACCCGAGTCCAAATTTTGAATCTAGGTCCAAAAATAACATCACTTGCTGAGTTAGAGCAGACATGGGAGCCGGGTTTTTTCGAACTAGCTGGACATTAGTAAATTTGGTTCTTTTCTGTTGGAGCATTTCCAAGGAGGTCTCTGTTTATTGCCCCTCCTCATCTTGTGTGCAACCACCTTTTGTGTTTGATTTTTTAATTTTTCTCATTTTGAGCTAATGCGAAATTGGAATCATTAGGAGCTTTATGCAGACACTTATGGCCTCCTATTCCTTGAATGAAGCTGTCCTTTTAGCCTTTCCAGCTTCATGAAAAGATTGCTGGTCAATTTTTTTAATCTGTCCATACATGATTTAAGGATCAAAGTTTAGTGTCATAGACAAACATCCTGTAGTAGTTGGACAGTTGGACCATTAATAAATCTACATGGAACAAGGACTTGGTTTTTTGGCCAAAGATTGATCTACGTTTTCAAGACACTAGCATTCCCATTTTATATAACAATTTTTTGATGCAATATCGTTCACAGAGTCGATAAATAATCAAGAAAATTATATTTAAAGACAAAATACTGTTTACTCCATATACTTATAGGGGGTCGACGTTTCAGTCCTTGACATTTCAATTTCACCTGAAAAGTCCCTATACTCTCCAATTTCACCCAATTGGTCCTTGCCGTCACTTTTCCGTCAAAAGCCCCGTTATCTTGCTGACGTGGCATTCATTACACGACCAAAATGTCTATTTTACCCTCACTTTTATTTCTTTTATATTTTTTTTCCTCTTTTTTTCTTTTTTTTTCTTTTTTTCTTTTTCTCTTTACGTCTTCTTGCTCTCTCTCTCTCTCTCTCTCTCTCTCTCCAGACCTCACATCATCCATTTCTCTCTGTTTTTTTTTTCTCCTTCTGATTCCTTCCCCTTTGGGTTCCTATCCTTTTTTTTTTTGAATGGTTGGATTCCTATCCTTGTCCGACGGTATAGCTCTACAGCCCTCTCTTCCCCAAACCCACTGACACTGCCACCGCCACCGTCGCTGTCACTAACTCTCCCTCGCCCATTCCCTCCAATCTAAAACCCTCGAAATCCTCGTATGGGCCTCCGTCTGCAAACACCTCTCCGCTCTTGCCTCCACCTCCATGGGATTCTCCACCACGCAAAAGGCCCAAATTCCGTTCATAAAGTCCAAATCCGAGAGCCAGAAGCTTCTGCATCAAACTGCCACCGCAGTCTCTGCTTTCGCAGCTATCGGGTCTCTGTCGTCCGATCTGCACTCCATAGAACACTCATAGCCACAAAGGTCTTAGCAGATTCTCATAGGTATTGGTGTTATTGAGCTTGCTTCATCTTTATGTGATTTGAATTGAGAAATAGGAAGAGGATCCTGTGATCGTTAAGAATGAAGATTTCAGGTCAGATCGGCCCGAATCAAATCCCTCTGATACTGAATCCGATTCTGACTCCAGTGCACAGAACAATAGAGATTCGGAGTCTGATTACGAGAGTGAAACCTGAATCGAATTCTACTGATGAATTTGGGGCTTTCATCGAAAATGGGACGATATTCAGAGTGAATGATGTGGGTGGGCCTCCTGGTGCAGTTGGGTATGAAGAAAGCTCCTTCGTTGGGTCCTGGTTGGGAGGCTGGGTTGGCAAAGGCAAAGAGCCTGAGCTGGCAAGCAACGGAAGCGAGACGAAGGTTCTGGAGAGTTTTGATGCTCCTCCGGTACCCAATTTTGATTCGGATCCCGAAAACTGCGAACATGTGGGCGGATCCGAGGAGGTATTGAAATTGTGGAGGGATTGTGGAGGAGGTGGTGGGGCAGAAGCGTCGGCGAGAGGAATGAGGGTTGTGATGGTGGTGGTGGGTGGTCGTTGACAATGGTTAAGGGAGAGAGAGAGAGAGAGAGAGAGAGAGAGAGAGAGAGAGAGAGAGAGAGAGAGAGAGAGAGAGAGAGAGAGACAGAGAGAGAGACAGAGAGAGAGAGAGACAGAGACAGAGACAGAGACAGACAGACAGAGACAGAGAGAGAGAGAGACAGATAGAGACAGACAGAGACAGAGAGAGGAAAAAAATTAATATAAAAGAAATAGAAGTGAGGGTAAAATAGACATTTTGGTCGTGTACGGAATGCCACGTCAGCAAGATAACGGGGCTTTTGACGGAAAAGTGACGGCAATGACCAATTGCGTGAAATTGGAGAGTTTAGGGACTTTTCAGGTGAAATTGAAATATCAGGGACTGAAACGTCGACCCCCTATAAGTATAGAGAGTAAACAGTATTTTGTCCTATATTTAATTACAGTTAAATTTAAATATAATATTAAAAAATAAAATTCAATTGAAAAAATAATTATTTCCATCAAATATTGGTTGAAAATAATTTTCTTAATCAATTGCTAATTCTCCATCAGACACTCGTTAAAAATGATGGAAAAAACTTCGCTGACCAGCCCTGGTCAGCAAAGGCTGCCCATAACCAATCAGAACCTTACACCCAAAACATCTTTGGGTCTGGCCTTTTTTTTTTTTTTTTCTCTTGTTGCTTTATCATCATCTACTGCAGTCTTATTCATCATTCAGGAAGCATAGTGGGCCCATATCTGATTTTATTTATTCTAACATGTTGCAGTTAATTCATCCTCAATGCTCAAAGGTAGACAGTTAAAATTTACTATTCATAATTTCAATTGCTGACAGATTAGAGTTATTTGCTATTTGTAGAACTACAAGTAAAGAATTAAAAATAGAAAGAGAAAAGTTGAGAAAATTGAAACTTTTTAGAGATAATCTCAACAGAAACACTCTCAATTATTGGGAGACCATCTATAGAATCCAAACCAGCATCTATAGAATTGAGCAAAATATTGATAATCTTTTATACGTGCTTGAAGAGGAACAAAAACCTCTTGATTATTTGAGCATTGGTTAGATCCGCAAGTGACTGGTATCAGAGCTTGTAAAGCAGCTCAAGGAGAACCCCTCCTTAATAGGGACAATGTCAGAATTGTTATTAGAAAATATAAATTCTCTACTAAAATCTTCTGATGAGAAATATCAGAAGCTGTTACTAGAAGTATCTAGATGTCAAACTCAGCTAGAAAAACTACCTGCTATAATCCACCAATTGGAAAGATTGGAAAACAAACTGGATTATATCAAGGAACTTCCAAAAATGGAAGAAGAAAAGCTAACAGTTGTCAGTAGAAAAATCAATGAACAGCAAAAAACGCTGGATTCTATGAAAAATATACTGAAGGACAAGAAAGTGCCTACAGTAAAAATGAAAGCTAATGGGTGTAAACCATTAGAAAAACCAGACACAAATCGTGTTCCAAACATGATTTTTCTGGAACCATCTACTAGTCAAACTAGTATCCGGTATGAAAACTCGGAGAAAACGGAAAAAAGAGAAATGAAGATGTTAAGCATCTTTGGAAAAAAGAAAGGAGTACAGCTCCTAAATGCTGAAGAATTTGAGTTCAATGAGATTGAACAAGAAGTAAAAAATTCCTCAATCCCAAAGTTAGATTTTAAACAGATCTACAAAAGAGGAAAATTTGATTTAATGGATGGCCATTATTTCAAACTACTGGAGATTACAACCCCAGCAACAGCAGGTGGAGAGACTGATCTTCTACTGATCACTCTAGCAAAAGTAGCCAGAGCACAAGTAAAAAAATATCAATTTATGCATATTGGAGCAGTCCAAGTAGGCATAAATCTGCTTGCTCGTGAAGGTATAAACTGTTCAGTCCTATGTGTTCTACAGGACAACAGGTTAACAGACTTCCAAGCTAGTCTGTTAGGAACACTCGAAGCATCCTTATGCGACCAAGTAGCGTATTTCAACTGCTTCCCCAACTTCACCACCAGCTTGAAAGATGCTGCCCACTGTCTCAGACTGAGAGTCAAGACATATGGCATATCCATGAAAGAAGATATGCAAGAACTCACAATAGTATACAAGATATACTATAAATTGATGAGTACCACAGTAGCTCCTAAGACAAGGATTACAAATATCCCAGGTCTTACTACTGGATTCCTCAACAATCAGAAGAACCATTCACAGCAGATCCACAAAGTTACTTGGAATGAAGTAACATTTCCTCTTGAATGGAAATTATCCGGTCCAAAAAAGCAACCGGAAAGAGCAAAAGCAAGAATCTACGAGAGTAGAAAAACTGGAGAAATCAGCCTCAACTTCGATAATCACAGGAAAAGTGATGTCTGTCCTGAGAACTTCAGGATAAACAGCAGTCTTCTGAGAAGAAGCTACAGCACTAGTGTCAGTGGTACAAAACCCACTATTGAAGAGCCAATATCAGAAGAAGATCTGGAAGCTGATCTAAACAGACCAATCCATATGCTCAGAGCTGAGAGGCTCTATGATCTTTATGAAGAAGCTGAGAATTGTGAAAATCCTGAGCGATTAGAAAAACTAATCGAAGAAATGAAAGAATTCAAAATCAGAAAGACGAGAAAAGTCTTTCCTTATCAAGATATTGAAATGGAAGAAGGAGAAAGCTCCAGAACTTTCATTAGCAGAGAAAGAGGGAAACTAAAACTCACAGTACAGAAAGCCCCCACGGGTAAAAAAGGGGAAAGAAATTCCCAAAGATTTGTCCCAGAGGACAATCTGCCAAGAGTTCCTATCACGAACTACGACATCTGGTTGAATCTAAACAAGAGTCTAGACAAAAGAAAAACCATTGACCAATGGTGAGATAGCCTGATGATGGCTTCTGCACTTACCCTTGGCAAATTTGAAGCACCAGATTTGCAGGTGTACTATGAAACTACTCTTACTGGAGTGGCAAAAAAGTACTACCTATCCTTCAAAGAAACTGCCAGAGGAAGAGACTGGCTTAAAGAAATCAAAAATTCAAAGTCTCCGTATGATTTTGCAGTACCCCTGTACGACCAGTTCTGTGGAGATCTTTCAAATCTGAGTGAGAAAGTCAAAGAAATGGCAAAGTCGAATATCTATGCTCTCAAAATCTGTGACATGAGATATTTCGAAAAATACCTGAATGAGTTTCAGGAATACTACTGTACAATTGGGGAACTAGAGAATACTGATCTAGTTAATCTGTTGCACAGAAAGCTCCCTGAACCATGGAGAACAGCTGTGAGAGAAAGCAAAGCTGAGAAACCAATTGAAAGATTTTCAGTTGGAGGAATTGTCGAAAGAATCCGGCAACTACTAAAGGAGCAATGCAAAGCCAATCTTAGAGCTAAGATGGCTAAGAAGCAACTCAAAGGAGTTGAAAATTTCTGTTTTGGAATACTGGATATGCCCACTAACTGGGGATGTCATGAATCCAAATTCCATAGTAGAAAGAAGAAAGAAAAATACTACTCTAAAAGATTCAAAAAGAGTAATCAAAAAAGAGATTGGAAATTCAAGAGAAGTTCCAATTACAAGAAACAGAAGGATAAAGATCCTAAAAAGAAATTCTTCAAGAAAAAGAAGAATACTACTCATCAGTATAAACAACAACCTAGCAAGAAAGCTTGCAGATGTTGGTTGTGCAAAGCTGAAGGGCACTATGCCAATGAATGCCCGGAAAAGGGTAAAAGATCTACTAAAGCTCTCTTTGAAGAATATGAGCAAATAGTAGAAGTAGCAAACATGAAAGGCTACGAAATAGCCTATTCTGATGATGAAGATGACGACAGGTCAGTTTACTCTGCCTGGTCTGAAGAAGAAGAAACTTCATCAGAAGAGTCTGAGATAGATTCTGAAGTAGAGTACTTCGAATCCAGACAAATGAATGTTTTGAAAATTAAAAATTGGGAAGAAAGTAAGACAGAAGCACTAATGTCTTCTTATCAGGTGAACCCTAGTACATTCGTTTGTGGCTACTGCTTATGTCACGAAAAGAATTGTCTCCCTATGTTTTGTGAAGAGTCTAAGAAAACTTATCACAAAGAATGCTTCATAGCTGAAGCAAGAAGAAAAACCAAGAATGGACTTGTTAACCAGTTGGTTGAACAAGAATAAGAAGAATATTTTGCTGAGCAAAAAGCGGAAACAACTCTGTTCCAGGAAACCATGGAACCATCTTCCTCATAAATGAAGGAAGAAATCACCGGTGAAGAAAACATCGATGAAGATATTGAACTGGTTGAAATACCAGAAAAAGTAGAACTGGTAAAACTACCAGAAACTGTTCATCTCTTAGAACGACAAGAAGCTACTGAAACATGGGATCTACTTGGCCAACCATCTGGCAAGATTGATTATAAAGTCAGATACGATCCTCCGTCATGGTTCAGTGCTCCTGACATCAAAGAGATAACTCCTACAGACTGGGATGATACAAAACCTTCTAGTTTTGATAAAACATCCAGTCAGGAAAATGTTCCAGAAGAATGTAAACCGTTCATTCCAAAGGAACAAGCTCAAGAAAATGAGCTTCATCAATCGAAAGTCGTCTCTACCAGCAGATACAGCAACTACATAGAGATTGGACTCAAGTTCCCTGATCACAGGAAATATCATCTACATGCTTTTGTAGATAATAGATCAGGTTTTACTGTTGCAAAAAGATTTGCAATTCCAGATGAACTCTGGAAAGAAGATAAGAAAAAATTTGCTACTGGTGTCACATTTGATGGGAGCCATCTCACCATGAAAAAAGTAGCAAAAAATTTTCATATCACCATTGGTGGAGGAACATTTATCATCCAGAATGTTTGGCAATCTGAAGGCCAAGGATCAGATTTCTTGTTGGGAAATGATTTTATTCTCCAACAAAGATTTATTCAGGATGAAGAAGCTATAGGCTTCCGAAAAGAAGAACGGGTGTTCTGGGCAGACCGACTCACATAAACAAAAACTGTGGTAGGTCCTGGTTTTACTACTCAGTATCAGAGATCGCAACAGAATAGTGGTGATCTTACCCCCTACAAACCTAAATTTGAACCAATACTCCAAATCAAACAACAACAAGAATTGCTTGTTGAAAAATCAGAGTCTTCTGAAGAAGAAGAAGAAGAAGAAGCTAGTGAAGATGAAGAAGCTAGTTTCATCCATGAGCACAACCTCAAGCACTTTCAAAACAAGCTTGAGTCTCAACAAATTCCCACTCTTGAAAAAATCAAGAATCTACTAGAACAGAATGTGGATACAAACCCTTAGAAGTTTTGGGAAAAAGACCCAGTGGTCTGTGAATTGAGATTACATGACATGAATGCCATCTGTCATGTCAAAGCCATTTCTCAATACAAAGAGGAAGATCAAAAAGAATTCAGAAGTGATATTGAAGATCTCCTGAAAAAGAGATTAATTCAACCATCCACTAGCCCTCATCATGCTCCAGCATTCTACGTGAGAAATCATGCAGAGAATTTAAGAGGAAAAGCTAGAATGGTGATTGACTACAGAGATGTCAACAAGAAGACTGTCAAAGACGGTTATTAGATTGCTCAAATACGAGTACTAATCAACCAGCTCAGAGGAGCTAAAGTATTTTCGAAATTCGATGCAAAGTCGGGTTTCTGGCAAGTCAAGATGCATCCTAAGAGCATTCCTCTCACTGCATTTGGAACACCACAAGGTCATTACGAATGGCTAGTAATGCCTTTTGGTCTAAAGCAAGCTCCCTCAATCTTCCAAAGAAAGATGGACAACATCTTCAAGCATGTAGCGGAGTTCTGCGTTGTCTACATAGATGATATCCTCGTCTTCTCCAAAAATAGAGAAGAACACATGAAACACCTCCATGAGGTAGTAAAGCTGATAGTTCAGCATGGAATCATCCTAGGTGAAAAGAAAATCTTCTTTATCCTTGATGAAGTTGATTTCCTAGGGATAAACATTAAAAATGGAGTGATAAAACTCCAACCACATATTCTTGAGAAAATCTAGAAGTTTCCAGATAGAATTCCTGATGCTAAGAGTCTAGAGAGATTCCTTGGTGTCATAAATTATGGGAGAGACTTCATCCCTAAAATCTCAAGGTTAACAGCAATGTTATCTCCTCAGACAAGTTCCAAAAGAAAATGGAACTTCACTACAGATGATGAAAACATTGTGAAGCAGATAAAAAATCTCTGCAAAAACCTCCCTTCTCTACAACAACCAGAAGAAAATGATGAAATTATCCTCCAAACAGATGCGAGTGATAATTACTGGTCCGGTGTAGTTATGGCAAAAACGCCTGAAACTAACATTGAAAAGATTTGCAAATTTTGTAGCAGCAAATTCAGCCCTGCAGAACTAAATTATCCCACAGGGGAAAAAGAAATTTTGGCTATCAAGAAAACAATTTTAAATGCTCCAGCTTTTCTCGGAAAACCCTTTACTGTCCGCACCGATTGTGCCAGAGTAAAGAATTTTAAAACTTTTAAACTTGATAAAGCTGCTGATAGAGGAAGATTAGCAAATTGGCAATTATTTCTTAACCAATATGATTATACTATTGAATTAATTGCAGGAAACAAGAATTATCTTCCAGACGCATTGACCAGAGAAATGGCAATGTTCAGCCAAAGAGAAGATGACGAAGGTCGCAATCCCAGAAATAGAAGAACTGGGAAAGAACATGAACCTGAAGAAGATCCTAAAGAAACCAAAGAAAAAATCCTTAAAAGGTTTCTGCAAAGCCCAAAAGGCTTGGCCTCAACTGATCAATCTCAGGGTAAAGGATTGGCTAGCCCGTCTCAAATGGCAGACGGTAAAGACACATCAAGACCGTTGATGGCTGCTGCTTTGCCAAAAAGCAGACCAACTCCAAATGGAGTTATAAATGTTTTTAATTATGAATTAAGAACTTTTGATACTCCTGTGTTCCGAACTGGCAGGAGACTAGCTTATCACCATAAGGCAATCCTGGATAATCTCTTATTTGCCTTTCAAGAAAGAAGCAGTGGTTTGATGTTCCCAACTCTTTTCGCATTAGCTGAAGAGCTTCATACACAGTAGAGTGCTGTAAGAAAAGAAAAAATTTCCTTCCTTGAAAGTCCAGAAAGTGCTAGGGTCCCTATCATGGTACTTAATGAATCAGACTGGCATGAATTCCATAGTCTGATAGGAAGGCATAATCCTGAAGACCTAGTTCCTCCAACTCTCTTCATCGTTGCAGGACCATATGTTGGAAGATATCTGGTAAATGTTCAAAGTGAACATCCCAAGAACACAAGCTTTGGCTTGTTGAAAATGGTTTTGTCCATAATCTGTGGACTAAAACTAATGATGATCTAAAAGGGTTGCCGCTCATTATTGTAAACACAGTCAAGAACATCAGGAAAAATGACTGTATGCTTTGTCTGAAGTTCAGATCCACTCCTCCAGAATGGAGCCAAAAGGCAAACGGTGAAGTTGAATATATTCCTCCATATCATTATGTGAGAATCATTCAAAGAAAATATCTTCAACCAGCCTGTGTAGCATACAACGACCAACCAAATTCTAGCATCCCCTGGATGAAGGCCATGGCTCTTGACTACATCAAAAAGATCATCTCTGAAGATGTCAACAATACCTTCCTGGCAACAGGAGAAAAGACAATCATTACTGTTTACGATCACCCTGACGTAGTAAGCAGTGACCTATTCCTATCTCTAACCAGAAAAGAGATAGACTCGACAATGGCATGCATGCGCTGGGTGGAAAAGCTAGAAAAGGACAGCCACCACAAGATGTATGTGGATACAGATGTCGAGGACAATGCAACAACAACTCGCATGGCCCAGGCAGACAACAACTCATTTGTCTTTGGCCACCATTCTGAAACAGACGAAAACATGTGAAGCTACAGGTGAAGAATCAGCACCAAAATAGCAACTGTAGACTTTTCTAAAGCTACCTTTGCCTTTTCCTTTTCAGAAAAGAAAAGGACAAGTGAAAAACACTTCACTTTTCACCTTTTGCTTTTCCCTGGCCGACCTCCACCAGCAGGAGCACTCAGAAAAGCAAGAGTTCACAGGAGTTGTTCTGTACATTTTTATGTTTTGAATTCTATTTTAAGTTCCACTCCCTATATAAGGAGCTTTAGCTTCTCTTAGAAGGCATTCGAAAAGAGAAGGATCAACTCTTGATTCAAAAAATTCTCGAAGAAAGCCAAAATAAGTAGTGTGCTCTTTCCTTCCTGTCATAGTTCGAAGTGTGCTTTATTTACAAATAAGTAACTGTAATCATCCTTATGATTAGCTAAACAGCTTCTTAGCTGTTTACCTAAGAGTGAGGCTCTGAACTTCTGTAATTATGTTTAATAAATAAAGTTCTATATGAAGCCCAATATGCAGTCTGAAAATATTTGTTTTAATACTGCAATTTATCTGTTTACTAGTTTCAAGCCAAGATTGATAATCCAAAAAGCCTAGAGCAGCAGTGATTCCGCCCCGAAAGTAACCGTTTAGACAAGAGGTCGTTAGGTGAAATATGGCATGTTGAAGGCTAGATCTATGCTTTAGGATTCTATATTGCAGGCTTGATAATTAAGGACAATAGATAAAGGTAGAAAAAGTTGTTAAAAGAGGAAAAGAGGGACACGTGTAAGACACTAAGAGAGATGCCTAAAAGCCTGGTCAGGAGGTGCTAACCACACCTGGTCAGCCAAGTGCTATCCAAAAATGATTTAAGAATTTTTTTTTTTTTTTTTAAATAAAGGGTTTGTACCGCTACCCTCAAGCCTTGATTGATGAAACTGTCGAATACAATGGGGGACTTGAGCCTAAACCCTTTATTACAATAATAATCGAGAGCACGTCGCAAAATAATATCATGAGTCTCCATAGAATTCATGTATTCTAACAAGCACTGATTAGCAAAGAGTACTCTATTGGCTACTCCCTTTGCTTTGACATAGCGGTAACATAACGGAAAGATAACTCGATTACAATCATGAAGCATAAGTACCATAATCTTAGCTTTCCTACTATGTGGCCGCTGGAGAAAAAAATCCAACAACACTTTGTTTTATTCTGCCACTAGGAGGTTGCTCCATCTAACAATGGCATGCTGCCTCACTAGGCCAGAGAAGGCACATTAAGTGCATAGACTGAGACAAAGCTCACTTAGCCCTACTAACCAACTGCAGGGATTTATTAATAGCAAAGTGCCACTAATTATTAGATAGAAAAAATAAAATAAAACAAGAAAATAAAAAAGGACCAAGCTATGTCCACTGAGTGGGTCTAAGCCCATGGACCACACCCAAGCCCAATTACTACCACATAGAGCAAGAGGAGCATACCATCCCACATTCCATGCCCAAAGATGTTCCTGCAACCATACCAATACCGCCACCGCCGCCATCACACCACCGCTACCCGCCCGCCAGCCAAAGTTGCAACCCACCTCCAACTCTGCCTCCCCAAAACCACACCATACTAGCTTTGGAGCAATCAGATCCAAGTACACAACAAACATGGCCAACACCCACCTGAACTCGTCAACCCCACAACCCAATTCCATCCCAACTCTCCAACCCGTTGAAGATCCTTCAAACCTCCAATCCCGCCATCCAAATCGCAAACCACACCACCACGATCGGAGGCTTTCAGCCGTGTATGGATGTGGACCTGCAAAATCATATTGAACCAACCTCCGGCTGCCAGATCCTGTTTGCCTGTGAACCAGCACGATGTGTCTACCACCACCATCAGAGGAGAAATCGAAGCCAAAGCCCTCCATGAGGAACCCACAATCCCAATAAGGGAAAATACCCGTCCAGCTGCCCTCACCACATGCAAACGAGGCCAAAAGCCCATGTCAACGCAGGAGGAGCCGCCGGACGAGAAGAGAAATCGACATCTGGAAAAACCTGGTTTTGGTGGAGCGCGTGCAGCGCGTTCTTTTTGTGATGTAATTAACCTATTACGAAAAAATTTCATAATCACTTATTGTTTCTTTTTTGAGGGAAAAGTGGATTTCATTAACGCATGCCAAGATGACAATTACATATCTTTCTGCTGCCTTCAACTAGACAGATTAAGAAGTTATAGTAAGAGAACTACTTTGATACATAGAGACTAATCATCTATATTCGAACTAACTGCTCACTTATTTAAAATGAGTCTATAAACTATGGAAAAATAGAGAGACATAGTAAATAGGCTCCTACCACAACCATCTATATCTTTGCCTTGCCCTTCAGGCTAGGGCTTGGGGGTTTACCCGAGTACAGAACTGTTAAGATCTCATCAGCAGAGACCTTTTTTGTCTTTGAATTTTTATTTTTGGATCCCAAAATCCTTCCTTTCTTCTTCTTTGTCCCCGACAGCTCAAGTACTGGCTTTGGCATTATGACCTCAGCCAACACCAACATACCACCAGGGCTTTCCACAAGGCCCAGAGACTTGGTACTGAATTTAGAAGAGAATTCAAGCATCTTCACTTTCTTTGCAGAAGCAACCGAACTAGTTTTACCGTCAAGTAAATCAGACATCAAAAATTGCAATTTTTTTGGGGAGGGAAATGGTCTACCTCGTTTAGCTTGGCCCTCAGTCTCAACCAGCACAATAGGAAAGGAATCCTCATCACTGGCCACCCTTGATTCAACATTCCTGATGATCACCGGCTGCCTATGCGCAAGGACTAAGCACCACCAAACAAGAAACGCCACACTGGTGGCAGAATGGGAGTAGTGATGCCTTGAAACCTGAAAGTCCCTTCCTTGAACTGAGGACCATGGAATCTCAAAACCTGATTAGTGAGCTTGAGCTTTCAGGCCACAGGTTGTTCAATAGTCTTGAAACTAGGTGACAAAGTATTCAGATTGCAGGGGGCATTCTCATGGAAGACATGAGCATAGATATCACACTTGCCTACTAGATTTTCAAACAGAAAGTGTACCTCCTGCTCAAGATTGAATTGGAGACACGAACCCTAATCTCCCCCGTAGCATCAAACAACTTCCCATTGATGTCTAGCTACTTCCCAGCAACAAATGCTACATTGGTAATAGTTTTCCATTGTTCATACGCCGGCGGCATATTGGTTATGTGAACCCAAAAGAATAGGTCTTGCATTTGTATCGATTGCAGCGAAGCAATACCATCATATGGCTGCATCACGACCAGAGCTCGATTAAAACTCCAAGGCCCACCCATCATCACCTTCCGGCAATCACTACAAGGTCAAAGGAGAACAAGAACTTTAGGGTCCTTTGCTGCACGGTAAAACCCTGGTCCAGTACCCAAACACTCCTGAAATGGCGACTCAGGTCCATGGTTGTTGTCGGTTTCAGAGTGAGCGGCCATGCAAGGAGATAGGACTGAGATGTTCGTTGTGCACTTCTATCCGACATGGCAGAGATGTCAACCACATCATTACTCGTAATGGCGAAGCTTTTGGTGACAGAATCAATATTAGATATGTCGGGCAGTGAGGCGATGAGGCCGACTGAATTCCGATTGATTTAACTACAGAGATGTCGACACAGAGGCCGGAATTAGGTGCTAGGGTTTCTAGGTTTGTGCGGCCGTGACAGCCTTTAGGGTTCTATACGTATCAGTTATTGTTTCTCAATTATACTTTGAGTTTTTGTCCATTTACCCCATTTTTAGGGATTTTTTTCTCACTTACTCCATTAAGTTTTTTTAATTCCCTCTTACCCAAAACACTCTAAGGAAGTCTTTCCTAATATTCCATTAAGGTTTTTTTTTAATATCATTTTACCCTCACCTCTTTATTACTTAGAGAGAGAGAGAATGGAAGAGAAAGAAACTATAGGAGACTTTGCCGAAGCCCGTCATCTGTCGCCGGAATCCGATCAACGGTCTCCTGATTCCGCTCACCAGTCGCCGAATTCCGACCAACTTTCGCCGGATTCTTGTCACCAGCCGCCCCTCACCGGATTTTTCTAAAAACCTCTATTGCCCCCCAATAATCTATTCCCCCTTAATAGACGTCTATTGCCCCCAATAGAACTTTCAGTCGCTGAAATAGAAACTAATCAAAGCGTCGTTCCAAAAATTGGCGAAATAGACTCACCCAGACCTCGTACAGTCTGATAACGATTTCGACGCTTCTTGCCGATTAGTTCAAATCCTCGTTGACGCTTCTCCCCAGCTGGATAAAAACTGCCATCCTTCTGTATGGGCGCAAAACTCCGGCCTGATCTAGGCAAGAACTCGCCTTTGAAGTAAATCGAGGCTGCACTAGAGGTGGTGATCGGAGAGAGAGATCAGTCTACAGAGAGAGAGAGAAGAGAGAGTCTAAAGCGGTACTTTTTTATTAAATAAAGGTTAAAATTATCATAAATAAAGGTTAAAATTATCATTTAACACTGAATTTGATAGCTGAGAATTATAAACTCTTAATGATATAAATGAGAAAACCTTGGCCTAATTCTGTGCTTGGGGTCAAAGACCTTATACTTTATATGCTCATATTGCATGTGTTCATTGACCATTTTCGATTGAATCACTCCACTGCTCCATATTTTTGGCTACACAAACACGACATAAGATATCAAAACCATTAATACTCAATAAAACAAGCACAGAATGCGCCTCTTTCTTCTACCATTTTTTTTTTTCCGAGTTTTTTTTTTTGCCAAACAGACCTCCATTCTTTCCATTTTTCCAACCAAGCCATTTGACACCAAAAACTCCCAATTAGGGAGAAAAGTCCTAACCCAAAACCTAATCCGGACACTAAAAAAAATAAAAAAAATAAAAAAAAGAGGCAGGCTATCAAAACGATGGACTACGTGTTGCTCTTAAGATTGACCACAACCACGCTAACGTTGTCAGCGCTGTGCCTCGCCAACGCAAGCTTCGTCAGCAGCGTCGACGCGTCGGAACACGCCCTGTCGGAGTTCTCCACCTCCGATCCCTCACTCTCCATCGCAGGCGCGTGCGCTTTCCCTTTCAGGCACATTAGCGCCACCCCACACGCCGTGTCGTTCGACACCACGTCCCACAGGCCGTCGCTCGCCAGAATCAGACAGTCGTCCTCCGCCGTCCGATCCGTTATCGTCACCTCCGGCTCGCAGCTCACGTACGGTTTCAAATAGTTGTCACCTGAACAAAAAATAATTATCGCCAACTATTAAAATTTTGAAGGAAAAAAAAAATAATCTCCGAGAGTTTTACGTACCTATGGCTCTTGACATGGCCAGAACTCCGAGAACCCGTGGACCGTCCCAATATATAACCCGGCCACCCGCCTCCTCGATCCGGTTCAGCTCGTCTGGACGATCCGGCTGTTATCATGGATCACAAGGACACCATTTTCAGAAAGGACTTCTTTTAACAATACTATGGTATAAATTTTGTTCACGTTTTCCACGGAATAACGAACAAATCTTTAACCAGTTTTTGTTACCAACTTTTTTTATCATTATCAGCGTAAAGAAGAGAATTACCTTGTGATCGGAGGAAAGAGGTACGGCCTTGCCGTCACGGCAGAGGACGGCTCTGGAATCACCACAGTTAGCGACGACAATCTTATCGGGCGTGACAATAGCGACAACGGCGGTGGATCCGACGGCCTCGCACTCCGGCATTTGAAGCTCGCACCGACAGTTGGCTCCGGCGACGGTGTCTTGGGTCCACGCAGTCACCTCCATGTCCATGCGCGTGAAGCTCCTCCCCAACGCGCTCCGCCACTCATGAAGAGCCTTGTTTTCTATCTCCTCCTTCACCACCTCATGGAACCGCTCCCTACACCTCGTCGCCACCTAAGAAATACAAAACGACTACGTTTAGTTCAATCAAAGCTCTTAAAAAAAAAAAAAAAAGATCAAAGCTCCAGTATTACATGATGTATATGTTAAAGACTGGTACGTACATGAGAGCAGCCGTGGCCGTCGTACACGGCGTAGTAGTGAAGATTGTTGGCAGTTTCTTGGTCACCGGACTCACCGCGGCAAAAGGAGGGGTGGATAGAGACGGCGTCTTCCATATCTCGTCGTCTTCCACAAACGGAAACCATTCCGAACTTGGCGTCAGGATTCAGTACAGGTGCTGACGTGGACGGACACTTGGAGGAAATCGTTAGACTCGAAACCCCCTCCTCGCTTTCAATTTTGACCAGATTACCCTTCTCTTCGTCACCGCACTTCTCCATGCCCCGAGAAACAGTACAACACTCTAGTCTCTTTCGCTTCTCGGCATTATCCGTCGACTCGGCAGGGGCCGCCACGCCGGAGACGAACTTAAACCGCCTGATCTCCATCCTCCTCCGCCTAGCGGCCCGTGAGCTCGTCTCGCACGCGCTGGACGCCTCGTTCTCGCCCAAAACCCCGTAACAAATCTCCGCCATTTGAAACTCAAACCCGATCTCCGCTCATCTATTTTTCTAGGTTCAAACCTCAACAATTTTTCAAAACTAATAAAAAAAAAAAAAAACGCAAGAGGATGCGAGAGAGGAGCTCCCGCGCTAGTGAGTGAGGGTTTTTAAGGACTTAAACGGGGCCCACCACGGCCCGAAATACAGCTTTTTACGTAGAGAAAGAGAAAGACCTGCAACTGCAATGGAGCTTCTCTCCCTTGTCTCTGTCTCTCTCTCTCTCTCTCTCTCTCTCTCTCTTGCCCGTGGTCTTCACGGGTTAGAGCGAGAAAGGAAAACAGTGCTACCCTGCCTGCCTAAATCAAAGCTCGTCTCTCTATTCTCCGCCGTTGATCTCCCAATCAGCCTCGCCTGGACCCAACACGTGTACCGCGCGATCCGGAGTACGGGGAATACGTGTCCCAATCAGACACCGACAGTGAAAGCAGCAAGGCAAGGGGGGAGCTTGCTTTTCTGACACGCATGTGGTCTCGGGCTTTAATTCCTCTCTCTCTCTCTTTCAAAATCTCGCCAAACGGCTGCCACCTGTCCCGGGTTCCTTGAATGTGAGTCTGCGGCATGGTTTTTTAAAAAAGCTTCTAGCTCTACATGCCTGTGACGTGTGGTCCAATCAGATGGATCTACGTAGTGAATTGAATATTGAAGGAAGGAAGGCGGGTGGGGTAGGGGAGGTCGGGTGTCTACGTCGTTGACCCCTCCGGGATATCCAGGGGACGATGTCGCTGTCGTTCGCATACGCGTGTCCAAATCTGATCGTCCTCATTGATTCGGAAAACGAACGCGTTTCAAACTTTTGTTTTGTATATTAAAGGTGTTAATCATGGTCGCTTAAGCGTGCGTTTAAGTTTCTCCAAAAAAAAAAAAGCGTGCGTATCAGAATGTTTTTATTTATTATTATTTTTTTTTAGAAGGTTTAAGAATGTTTTTGAAACGGTCGAAAACCATTTTTCTTAGAACGTTTAAGATATGCCCTTCACAGGATTAAGGCTCCAGGTCATGACCCCTTGAAAATTTGAAATGTTATACAGAGAAAGAGGTGTGTGAAATGCATTCAATCATTCCTGCATTAATACAGGTTGGTTCTTATAAGTTAAAAATATATTGGAGCACACATTTATTCCACTTTTGAATCAAACTATTAAATAATAAAAAGTTTTATGTCATGTATGGCGGTCAATCTGAAAATAGAAAGTGCGTAAACAAAACTACGATACAAGTTTACAACATCACACGTTAATGTTTATTATAGATACACATTTTGTGGTCATCAAAAGTTAAAACTTTAACACTATTCAGAGCACACATTTATTCTACTTTTGAGGAGATCGATTGTCAAATGGGAAGGATAAAGTTTTACGTCATATACAGCATATCAGTTTTTTTTTTTTTTGGCAAGAGAAACAACCTCATTAAACAACCAACAAGATTACAGAGAGAGGGCAGCAGAGGCCCATCCAAACTAAACCAAATATAACTAAGAAAAACGAACACAAACAACACAGGAGCTCCAATACAATAGCATACCCAGATCCAACATCCACGATGCGGAAAAGGCATCGAACAAGGACACAAACAAACCCAAGAAACCAGCAACCAAAACATGCCATAGAGACCTAAAGCTCCAGCCGAGCTGTACCAAAAGCATCCCTCCGATTGTCACCAAACAGCCGGAGATAAGCAACCACCGAGAAAGTACCAAGGAACCATGGGATGATGAGATCCGCAAATACCATAAGTAATTGCGTGGTGAACTCCTTCGTGTATCAAAGGTAAACGCTCCGAAGAGCAAGAGAAACGCTCCGAAGAGCTGGGTAAACGCCCCGAAGGGCAACGGTGATAGTGGCTGTAGATGATAAAGGTAAATCGACAGAGGCAACAGAACAAAAAGACATCTTTGGATGATGTTCAAGGAACAACAACAGCACAGAGAGGGTGAAGAGATGAGAAAAGAAACGAAAGAGGGGAAGGAGGGAGAGGAAAGAGCATGGTGGGAATGGAGATGGGAGGCTAGATGGAGCAGATTTGAAAGGGAAAGCCGAGAGAAGAGGGATAAAGCCTCAGAAGAGGGAAGTTCCCTAGGAAAATTGTAGATCGGTGCCGCCCCCGACTCTCGAGCCTATGATCAAGATCAATATAGATCTAGATCTGGCAAGAGAGAAGGGGGAGGAAAACTGGGGAAGCGGGTTTGGTTTGTTTAGAGAGAAGGTAAACAAAATTGACAGGTCCATAACATCAACCTTAACATACACATATAAATTCTTTATAGTTACATGATCAAAAGTCTTCCCCTGATATCTCACACCACTTGGCCGCCTTAGAGTCACTACTAGCAAAAAGAGCAACCCATACAGATTTTAAACACACGGACTCTCACACTGATAAAAAATCAGTGGGTTTTAACTTATAGATACAGACATCCGTGAGAACTGAGTGATTGGGCTCCACACAAGAAAATGCATACAATTTTACTCACTGAAATCAGTGTGTGTAGATTTTTTCACAGATATCTGTATGTCATAAGTATTTTGTTTATACTGATATCTGTGTAAAGCATTTATACACAGATATCTATAAACAATAACAAAATTATAATTTGCAAAATGATTTTTAATTCATAGAGACATCTGTTACAACGACTTCCATACTGTTGTCTGTGTGAATGTGAAATAGTCACTGACATCTGGATGAAGTTTTACACAATTATCTGTAGCAACTGCTACTTTCTCATAGATATCCGTGTGAGTATTTAATTGACATATTTAATTGCATCTCACACGGATATCAGTATGTATTATTATTATTAATACACACTGATATCAGTGTGTATTGAGAAACGTGAAAAAGAAACTGATATCTGTATGAAGGATTATAGGGTTATTTGTAGCAATTGTTACTTTCCCACAGATATCCGTGTGAATATTTGATTGGCATGGATGTGATATGTTTGCATCTCACACGGATATCTGTTTATATTATTATTGTTACTACATACACACAGATATCAGTGCAAATATTGTTGTTAATACACACAGACAACAGTGTAAACTGTGGATTAAAAGTTTAAAATGATCAGAAACAATCTCTCTCTCTCTCTCTCTCATGAAAGTAGCGCCCAGATAAGAAACAATCTTTTCTTTAACTCTCCCTTTTGCACGCGCAGCAGAAATTGAGTTTTTTGTTTTTCTAAGTGAGAGTTTTCTCTCCTGGCCCGAGAGAGGAGAGTGTGGGTGTGATCATCGATCCATTTTTCATTCCCATGTTAGTTGCAGTCACGGGTTGGTGCTCGGAGGACGAAGGAATAAGATATGGAGAGGCATACGCTGCAGATCTGACCTCGGGCTAATGGGGATTGCAAATCCGACGTAGGCTCGGGTTGGTGGACAGATTCTTGCAGTGGTTATGGCCGATCCGGCGTTGTGTTGCTCGGATCGGGAGTCTGGGTGACTTTTTTGTTCCAGATCGAGGTGAGCTGGCACAAATTAGTGAGGTGAGTTGATTTCTGTTATATCTAATACTGCTTTTCCAAAGGTTCCAGATAAAGAAAATGTTGTTGCCGTATGAGCTGTGCTGGTGCTTCTAGATGAAGGAGATCTGAGGGAAAAGGGAACAAACTCTGCTGCATTTGGATTTAAAGTAGTTGCCTTGCTTGCGTCATTCGTAAAGGATCCTTTCTTGGACAAGCTCATTATTTACTGAATTAGATACAACTCGATAAGCTCTGAATTAAAGAGGAGCACAGCTTTGGATTGGGATTTATGAGAGAGACATTTGGATTTTTGCTAGTTTGATTGTGTGAGTTTCAAAGTTTGAAAATTTATTGAGGGGTTTTCATGATCTGGGCTGGGTATGTTTTTATTCGAAATTAGTGTGCTAGTTAGCTTGCTTGTTTTTATGTTTATGTTTATGATATTGACTTTCCTAATCTCTCTCATTGTCCTTGTCATCATCCTCAGGGGCCCTCGTAGCTCATTCTTGAAGACATTGTTTCTTGATGTGGTTACTGTCCCATTAGTTATTGCTGGTGCTGTCTATACCGGGCCTTCATTGTTTGTTCTTTGCAGTTTGGAAAGGAAATCTTGCTTCATCGAGGAAGTAAAGTGGCTGATACTTTCACTAGTTTGCAAGGTTTTAGGTGTTCAATCATGTGAGCAATTTGTGGTATTTTGCTTTTTGGATTTTGTATGAGTATGCTTTTGATGTAATGGAATTTTGGGGTTTTAATGAAGTTGTGGATTTGTTCTTCTATGTTTATGTCTTCAGCTTTTGTTTTTATGTTGGTGTTTAATAATGAGATTTAAGTCAATAAAAAAAAACCATTACTGGTGCAATACGTAGGTACTTTTGTAAATGTATTTTCTCCTTTCACACAGATTTTAGTTTAGTTTCTAACTTCCCACTGATTTTTTTATTCCTAAATTTATTGTATAATTTTATTTATCCCATGTGAGATGTTAATGGGTCCCATTAAAAATCTCACACTGATTTTTCTATCGGTGGGGGAAGACCAAAGACCACCCCACCAAATTGAACAGATGTAGCATCTGTGAGTGTAGGGTAGCCATTGGGCTTCCCATACAGATTTCAGTAGCTATTAGGTTTTATACACACTGATTAAAATCAGTGTGTATAGCTATTTTTGCTAGTAGTGAGTCAGCCTTAAAGTCATGAACCCTGATGAACACTATGTTAATGAACCACATGTTGCCTATGTTAAAATATAGGCAACACTAGAAGCGTAAAATATGTTGAGCGACATGTATTACACGCACGTTTAAAATGTTAACAAGGTATATACGAAGTTCATATCCAATCTGTTACTTATGAGAAGAGTGTCAACTAGCTATAAATAATTAATGTATGACAATTTAAAAAATATTAGATGAATTTCTCATCTCGTAATTCGTTAAAATTAATATTTGATACTATATTTGACAATCATCATTAAACTCTAAATTACCTTCATGTTGAAGTCTCTTCTTTTCATTTTTGAAGTTTGAACTCAACCTGACATCATAAACCTTTGTTTAAGTGTAATTCGTCCTAAATTATGGGTGGTGCTATTCACACACCCCTCTATATTTTTCAATTACTTTAATTTATTTTTTTTAAATTACCCTAACTACTCTCCTTTGTAATTATGTTTCTTTTTCTTTTTTGTATTTGGCAAGTGAATCATGAATCAAACATTATTATACAATAAATCAATTTTTTTTTCACTTATATAATTGAAGGAAAAATAATATGTTCATTAAGTGGAATGATCTATATTATTAGACAAGGAATATGTTTCCCAGGTAATTACGTTCATCAACTGAATCAAAATTGCAAAGTTTGTTCTCATATAAGTGTGAGGGATATGAAGCATGCTTTTGAAAATGAAGAATCTAAACGCAGAAGAGACAAACTTTGTAATTTAGATTTAGTTTTATTTTTTATTTTTTATATTCTGAACGACAGTTTTTTCCCCAACCCACCCATGATGTCAGTGTGATTTAAACTCATGACCTCTACAGTGTTAGTTAGGCTAGCTAACCAATATGTCATGGCTCACTGACACTGGCAATTTAGATTCAATTGGATGAACTTAATTACCTGGGAAACATATTCCCTATCTAATAATACATGTAATTTCACTTAATGAACGTATTATTTTTTCTTCATTTATATAAGAGAAAAAAAATTAATTTATTGTATAATGATATTTGATTCATGATTGACTTGATAAATAGAAAAAAAAAATACAAAGAAATATAATTATAAATGATGGTAGTTAGGATAATTTATATAAAAAATTAAATTAAAATAATATTTTTCTAAACTGAGTGTGTGAATAGAAAAAAGGGGTGTATGAATAGCATCCTCCTAAATTATTTATCATGAACTCGGTCTCATTAATGATTGGTGTTTTATGTTTGGAAAATGTATTTGTACAGTGACAGTATCATTGATTACAAATAAAGAGTTTCAATGAAGAAGTAGCTAAATCTGCTGAACAAGGGGACATAGACGAATTTAGAAGAAAGAAATTGATTTGATACAGGTGGGTACCCCTTGAGATTTTAGTCAGGCAGCATCACCAAACTTGATTTCCATATCACGCGTCGAGCGGTGACAGGCCAACGTGGACGATGAAAATCATCCCAATAAAACACGTGGGGGCCACGAGAGGTTACTTCAAAGTTCAAACCCTAACTATTTCTCCACCTGTAAAGTCTAGCGGGCTGGCAGTTGCCTTCAATTTCTGCATGAACCAGACAGCCGGCCAAGATTTACTGTTTTACCGCCACGTAAAAGAAGCCCTGAAAAGCAAAAACTAACCCTGGTTAACTTTCAGCCACACAGAAAAACCTGGGTTTGAAGGGACTGCTCCTTCGCTCTCCTACGTGGAAACCCTAGAAAACCCACCCGTGGAGGGACAAACAGAGAAGCCATGCATGGCTTAGCCCCGATACGTAGGTGGCCGGAGAGTTCGCCACGTGGCGAGGGCGTGGGAACACTCGGAGTGACGCCAGAAGCGGTGCATGGTAGGCGGAGGTGAGGTGCGTGCAGAGAATAAGGGGTGCGGCGCTTGTAGTTTTCACTTTTCAGAGCTAACAGTTGGCGCAGCAGCTGAAGAAACATGTATCGCATGCAGTTGCTGCGTGTGCTCTGGTTTCTGCAGAGAAAGTGGAGCTTCGACACCTTAGCCTTAGCTTGCGTGAGATGTTTGTCAAGGTTTACTACGAGGATGGAAATGAAAACCTTGGCCCTATTTTTGGGGTTTCCCAGGATTCAAGAAATCGTGACACTGATGTCGATGCAAGAGGGTTACATATGATTCATAATCACTATAAACCTTATGTCATATGTTGCGGTATACAGAGTAACAAACTTGTATATATAGAAATGAAACTGCATCATGATGCAGAGGAGATGGAACTGTGAAGGAATCAGAATAAAATCAGTCTATTTTCTTTTTTTGGAACCCAATATTAATCTGATCAGTGAAAATAATCGTTTTGATATGAAATGTTGATTCTTGAATCCTGCTGACACCTCTGTTCTTAGAAGTTCTTTAATTGATTTTGGTCTAAGAAAGCAGCTTTATAACAAATACACACACACAACGTTCCAAAGAGGACGTCCATGAAAAACTTAATTTGCGGATGAAAACTTCTCAGCCGTTGATTGGTTTAAATGAAAAATAATGGCTCAGATCGTATTCTGCCAAAAACAATCGCGGGTCGAAGTACAAGACTCAAACCCGACTGTTAAGTCTCCACTCCCAGCGATGCAACCAAAGTTTCCAAAGCCTCCACCCAACAAGAGTTACCTAGTCTCCACGACAAAACACTCTGATGAGTCTCTTCTCACCCAAAAATCATTAACAGCGCCGGAGTGATTCCACCGGCGACGCCCGATATCAGTCCCCGCCAAACCTCATCATCTCCTTAGTTCTCCTCACTGTGCAATTTGGGTTCGACGATGACGCGGTCACCGGAGTTCATCACCGGTGAAGACCCCGATGAAGGGCCCCAAGTCGCCGTATAAGGTAAAGCTTTGAGTTTTTTTAGTTTGAAGATTTGAGATTTTTCAGATTTTGCATCTGATTTGGTCCTTTTGTGGGTTATGGATTTTGTGGTGTGTTTGATTTTTCAGTTTTTTAATTTGCAAGATGATTTCAGGTTGGTTATATTAGCTTTATTGATTAGCTTCTGTGCTAGTTTTGACATTGTTGAGATCATTGTTGCTGTTATTGGTGATTTAGCTTATGAATTTTGTGGTGTGTTTGATTCTTCAAGCTTTGGATGCATGGGCAATGAGTGACGATTTCTATCTGAGCCAGGTGGATTGGTTGCTGCATAATGTATTGGCTGTGCGGTAGGAAAACTGTGATTATTTGTGGAATGCTTGTAGCAATAAGGTGACCTCTTAGCTTTATGAAATCATTGTATAGAACCTGTGAATGTAATGTGCATTTTCTCATAACACAGAGCTTTGCTAGCTCTTGCTATTCTAGAGAAGGTTCATTTGTTGTACGTACTTTATAGTATTATAGAAGGAATGAAATCCATGTATGTTGTATATTGTATCAGATTGAGAAAGGTTGGTTGTATTAGCTTTGCTTTGGGAGCATTTTGTTTTATTGGTTGTGGTTGTTGTCTAGTTTGGCAACAGACATTTATTGGAAATAAGGTTGTTTAGTTTGGCAACAGACATTTATTGGAACCATTTTGAGTCTAACATTGCATATAGCTCTAGAATTGAACTTTTGATCCCATGGTTCCTTATTCATTTTATGAAATCATTACATATCAAGTCATGACAACTCTAGAAAACCAAGATGAGCTGATGAAAGAAGTTAAATCTCCCAAGAAACAAAAAAGCAGCTTTTGAGTATCCAATCTTCCAACAAGACTATCAACTTTTGACTAGCAACTTTTGACCATTCACAATTGAAACCTTTACATACAAAATTGACTATCAACAAGAATCTGCCATATAATCTTGAAATGAATTGTATGTCTTCCAAAACATTGATCAACCTATAATCCATACAGAAGCTAAATCGGTAAAGCATTAGTGGAAATCGTCTTGCAAGGCTAGTGCATCCAAAACTTGCAGAATCAAACAGACCACAAAATTCATAAGCTAAATCACCAATCATAGCAACAATTTCTCAACAAACTCAAAACCACCACAGTAGCTAATCAATAAAGCTAATACCGAACCTGAAATCATCTTGCAAATCCAAAACCTGAGAAATCAAACACACCACAAAATCCATAACCCTCAAAAGGACCAAATCAAATGCAAAATCTGAAAAATCTCAAATCTTCAAACTCATAAAACTCAAAGCTTACCTTAGAGAGCATGTTTGGTGGTAGTTAACTGATCTGTTTGAGACATTATTCTGCGTAATAAGATGTCAACAGACTGATTAGTTATAAAAATAAAACAACTAACCAATTATAAAGATGTGAACATGTATTAAGTTCACCTGTTGATGAACAACTATCCTCATCCATACTAGTGGAACTTGAATCCCCATCTTTATCAATAGCAGGTCTACATAAATAAGCAAAAATAAAGTGAAAAATATCAATCGATAAAAATGTTGACATAAACAATAATGTCAAACACAGGTATCTATACATTCTTACTTTCCATGAAGTGTTGGACAATTTCTTTTGTCATGTGACTGACCAAATAGTCATAAAATTTTTAGTACCCGCAAATTTTAGCCAAATTCTAATTCCCTCTTCATAGAAACTGACGTCAAAAAATATAGATAAGGCTCTCTCTCAAGCCTTAGCTCCGAGCTCAGGCCACCACCACAACCCTCTTCTACTCCTCTCTCTGAAACCCTAGATCATGTACGGCGCGGTGAGTACACTCAAACCCTACCAAAACCTGCATTCTCTTAATTTCTCCATCTCTCTATATCCCCGGAGTTTGACGGCTTGACTGCTTGATGCCCTAAATCCAAAACGAGTCGTCCTCCGATGTCCCTTCCAGATCCCCATCACACTCTGCTGAATTCGAAATCCCCAGTTTTCTAGGGTTTCAATTTTCAATCTCAAGAGGAAAATGTTGAAGCGGAAGGCGTCACAGAAGAAGATGTTCTCCCCCATCATCTCCGGTACGAGCCCCTCAAGGTCATCACCGACCACAATCCAAGCGGTCGTCATCAGGTCTGGGAGCCCAATCTCTAGTCCAAGGTTATGATTTATATATACTGCTGATCCTCTCCGTCGATTCTGTCTGGGTCCTGCAATTGATATTCACTCTGTTTGTTTTAGGTTGACCCAAATTTCAAAAGAAGCGGAGGAGACCACAGTAGTGATCCATTTGAGGCTACGTCACCGAGTAGGTTTTGTTTCTATTTGATTTGATTCATTGATTAATCAGTTTTAATTGATTTAATTAAGTGAATTCTATTTTCGATGTTTAGGCTTCGTCAGGTGATTTAGGAATAGAGTTTCTGGTTTTGACTAGTTTCTGTTTGGATTCTGTGCTTTGTTGTGATGGTTTGTTCTTGTAATTTTTGGAATCCGGGTAATGCTTCTCTTCACTCTTACATTTGGTTTTTGAGGTTCTCAAAACCTGTTTGATTAAATGCCTGAGAGTTATGTTTCATTTGAATGGATTATGGAGTTTCTAGTGATGGAACCATGAGCCAAGGAGGTCTGCATACAATGGGATTGAATGAGTTCTCCTTTTTTACCAATTACTTGTCATATTGTTAGTGTAACTTAATTATGAATTGTAAATAACAACATAACTAGTGTTGTATAATGTATATTAGATGAAGCTGAGTTTTTTCATCTATTTTCATGGCTACTGTTGTTTTTCTATTGATGTTTGAATTCCTGACACCACTGTTTATATCTGTGCATATAGAATGCTTGATAGATGGTATTGTATGCATGCGAGTTCTGATTATCTTTCGCACATAGATATATCGGTGTAGGTGACAATGAAGAAGTGCAGCTATTTTACGTTGTCGTTGAGACTGAAAGAGCTCCTGCAGACAATCCTCTGTTGCTATGGTTCAATGGAGGCCTAGGTTGCTCTGGTCTTGCTGGATTCTTTTTTTAGAGTGATATTTTCTCGTCCTTTATTGCATCAGTTTCTGAAAACATGTTGCACAAAGCTATGAATTTCTGCAGAAGGTATGCATCTTATACAATCTATTTGTAAGAAAACAAGTGGCATTTATTCCACAGATTTAATGAAGAGTCTGCTTTGAATTTGACAATTCGTGTTGTCATGCAGTGGCTGGAGGCACACCCTGCAGAAAATATGCTCTACATTGGTGGTGACTCCTTCTGTGGCATAATTGTGCCAATGATTGTGCAACAAATATTGGATGGTATGCTAGTGTCAACCAATAACTATTCTTCTTCCTTTCTTGCTTTGCATTCGTGATTCGTTTCATCTATTCATTTTTGTTAATCATAATAGTTTACCCTAATTTAATCACCAAATGATGGACCTTATTGAAATTGAAAAGAGTAGTAGCTTATGGCTAGTCCTACTTCCTCATGATGTTGCAGGTAATGAAAATGGAACTTTGCCTTTAATGAATCTCAAGGTATGTGGATCTAACTGCAGGAAATTGGATTAATTAAGATAGGAAGTCAACGCCTTATACCTGGAAACCAGTCACAGGTGTTATTACTTTTGGGGCTTGCTCTGGTATTACCAGAAGTCTACTATAATTATTTATTTACATTCTTATTGTTTGACATATCTTCTTGGATTCGTAAGTCTTAAGGTTGAGAGAGCACATTTGCATTCTCTGCAATTGCAGAACCACATGCAAATATGACATCTGGATGTGATGTTAACTGTTTTAATTATCTCATTTGGACTTGGGAGGAGCTTTGAATATTTTAATGCTCCTGAAGGCCTCCTCAGTTGTGGTTTGCTGCAAGCATCTCAAGCTTTTGTCATTTTTCTTTCAGATCACTTAATTGCAGTGCTTCCTTTCCCATGATTTCTTCTTCTCTGTTTTTGTTTTTTTGTTCATAACAAACTTCCTTAGCTCTTTGATTGACCTTTAAAACAAATTTCAGGAGAAGTCCCTAAATGTACATGGGCCTGTTAATCAACTACTCTCTGATTACGCAAAGAGATTTAATGAAATCAAGACCCCTCGTAAGCTATTGTGGAAGAAGAATCTTGGTACTGTCAAGGTAAAGGATCTCAAGTGTTACGCTGTCATTTCATGTCCTCCCTTCTCCTCCATCAGCATGACCAGTTTCATTCTTAGCATGCTTGACCTGTTTAGCTGTTCTATTTTTCATGAATCACTACCGATAATATGAGATTGACACTATATATTGATGGTTAATGCTGTCTCAGTTGGAATTGCAATTTGAAGATAGAGAAATGCAGTTCATGGTTGCTCCTCTTCAAGTCTTCATGCAGCAATTATAATGCAATTTCAAAATTAGAAAAGGTAATGGGAGGAATATCTTAGTATATCGTTTTTGGTTCATTAATTTCTCTCTTTATTGATATTGCCTACTTTCAGCAAAGATCTTGCAGCTGCAGTTCGGGTTCCAATAGATGCACTTAATCAGAGGATCAATTTTTGGATAAGCAAGGTATGCTGATGGACTCATGCTTTCATATTTCATAATTTGCTTTTTGTTTTTCGATACATACACTCTTTGCTTAGTTGTGACAAACCCTAGTGATTTCAGTCATCTGTTTTATTGAATGAGAAAATAAGTGTTAGACATTGAGCACAAAACTCTAGCTTACATTTGGAAAGACCCAGTAATTCAAGTCATCTATATTGTTATATTTTGAGGTCTTAAGGATTGGAAATCAAGATTAAAGCTCTCATGGTTGCCTCTGTTTTCCTATTGAAGGGAATTCTTGCAGAATCACTTGGGGAAGATACTAATGGAAGGGATGATTGGTTCTTGCCTCTGTTTTCTATTCTGCTTCTTCATTTTTTATTTGTAGGACTGCTTCCAGTTAGGTTTTTATTTGTAGGACTGCAACTTGGTGAGGCACAAGAAGTTGTTATGGGTTATTTAGTATTATGAACTGAACCCTTGCTTTTAGGACAACTTGGTGAGGCACAAAGAAGTTATTATGGGTTTAGTTCAGTTCATGGGGCTGTGAGTCCTGTGACAATGAGTTACAATCTTGTAGAGGAGGTGGAAGAAATGAATGTAAAGTAGTGTGCGTAGGAAACGGATTCTCCTTTACTTGTAAGCAAATTTTATATGATGTACAATGATTATTTGAAGTTTATTTACTAACAAAAATATAGAATCATGAAATAATAAATAAATTGTGAATTTTTTGTTTTTATTATTTTTTTATTTTTTCAAACATCATTTACGGCGTGCATGGTATGTGTGCAGTAAATGTAACTCTCTTTTACGGCATACATTTAACTCATTTACGACACATATTATAACTCATTTACGGCGTGCATGGTAAGTGTGCCATAAATGCACCTCTCTTTTACGGCCCACTTTTGGCTCATTTACGACGCACACTGAGACTCATTTACGGCGCACATTATGTGCGCTGTAAATAATAGTTGTCTTTTACGGCATGTCCATTTACGGCCTGCATTTGTGTGCCGTAAAATGTCATTTACGGCGCACATTGTGGGCCGTGAAAGACCTTTTTTCTGGTAGTGTAACCAATTATAAAGATGTGAACATGTATTAAGTTCACCTGTTGATGAACAACTATCCTCATCCATACTAGTGGAACTTGAATCCCCATCTTTATCAATAGCAGGTCTACATAAATAAGCAAAAATAAAGTGAAAAATATCAATCGATAAAAATGTTGACATAAACAATAATGTCAAACACAGGTATCTATACATTCTTACTTTCCATGAAGTGTTGGACAATTTCTTTTGTCATGTGACTGACCAAATAATCCACATCCATGATATTGCTTACCTTGACTCTCCTTTACCTTAACTTTCCTCTTCTCTTTTCCTTTCTTCAACCTTCTCCCACACCCTTTTGCTCTCACTTGATCTGGTTCATTAAAAACATGCTAAATAGTTGCAGTCTTAGTCTCCAGGCCCTGACCTAAGATTTTCAGTCCTGAGGTGAACTCTAGGAGTTGGGCCCTTAAATCGTAGTGTGCATTAAAAAAAAAAAATTCAGAACTAAAGCTATAAACTCAAAATCTAATAATAAAACAACAAACAACATGTAATATCCAAAAGTATTTAGATTATAAGTGAATAATCAATCCGAAGATGTTTTAAAACAATATTTAAAAGATTAAGCTATAAATATTCAAAATTAAAACTACAAGAAATAATGGGTGTACCCTATTTTCTTTCTTTTACGTCTGGGTGTGTATAGACTTTAACATTATATATTATATTATATATGTCAAGCTTTCTCAAAAAAATAATATATGTCAAGCATTACATATAAATCTGTCCATGGGCCCTTTAAACTTATGTTTCTTTCCCTTTAATAAGGGAAATGACTGCACTCAATTAATATGTTCACACACACTGATACACAACTGCTATTGTCTTAATGTCTTTAGATCACAGACACATACGTAATAAAAAACTATAAAAAAAAATTTTGGGCCTCTTGGATTTCTGGGTCTGAGTCAGTAGACTCTTGGGCCTCTCATCAGGTCCGGCCCTGTTGGTCTCCAAACCTACTGCACTTTATCCACTTTCATTACCAATCAATGATTTAATATTCTCCAAAAAAACATCCAATGATTCCATAAAGAGCTGGGTAGCCTCATCACTCACCATTGCCTTAGCAATTGCATATGTAGCATGCTGGAATAGTTAAGTCCTCCTTGCAAGAATAGCATTGTTATCATTTATCTCCATTCCATCATAATCTAACACAACACTCTATCTTGCAGCTTTAGTCCATCTCTTCAAGATGTACTGAATATGCAATTTATCAACATCTTGGATCTTAATCAAATATGACAAAACATGCCGACATGGGAGCCCTTCACTCTCAAACTTTCTTCAGCTGCATGATGCAAAATCAGAATTCTTTTCGTAAGTGAGTTCACGAGACTTACAAGTATCAATGTTCTTTCGCATAACCTTAAACACGTAATGAGTGACATTTTCTCTTAGAAGTTCTAGTTAATATTTGAAGCTCTCTCTCTCAACTGTTCTTGAACTTCATAAAATAGTTTATGTGTATAAACCTTGGCCATATGATCTTCTATGTCAAGGGACATGACAGTTTTTGCCTTCTCATCAATATTAATATGATCCTCCTCTAACTCATAATGGCGTTGGTGAAGAAGTCCCCTCTTAAACTGAACCATAAATTCCACAAATGAATTCCACTGAGAAACATAATTCTTGAAGAAAGAATGTTGACTCTCTGCTCTTTGACTACTTGACATTCCAGCTGAGAAAACATGATTAATATGTGCTGGTATCCATGATGAACGAATTTCGTATATTGACTCTAGCCATTTATTATCACTCAACCCACTCTTCTCAATAATTTCAATCCATCTTGAGTCAAAGTAATATCTACTACTTGAATTCCATATGCAGCTATGAAAGTCTTGGTAATAATTCTGATATTTAATAGCATCTAGCTTCTCAGAAAATTTATTAAGAATGTGCCAACTGCAATATCTATGAAATGTTTGTGGGAGTGCTTCTGAAATGGCTTTAGTCATAGTAGGATCTTGGTCAGTAATAATCATTTTGGGGGCATTTTCTGGTGCATCTCCTGGCATAGCATTTAGAAATTCCTTGAATAACCAAACAAAAGAAACAGTTGTCTCATCATTTAAGAATGCACAAGCAAAGATGATTGTCTGCCCATGATTATTAACACCAGTGAATGGTGTAAAAATCATTCCATACCGCTTTGTGTTGTATGTAGTATCAAAGATAGCTACATCTCCATAAAAGCTGTAAGCTCGTCTTGAAATTAAGTCAACCCAAAAGCACCGTGTTACTCTGTTTTCCTCATCTGACTACATTGTATAGACAAAAGAAGAATCTTTTTCTTTCTCATTCTGAAAATGCATGTACAATAGATCTCTATCATGCCCCTTCTTCTCTTCACGACAAGTTCTTCCATAATTATATAGATCACGCTGTATAAAACCAATATTTTGAATGCCACCTGCCTGAACACCAAAGAATTCAAACTGTTTATGTTTCTAAACATTTACGAAGCTTAGTTGTTGTGATAGAACTGTGTTAACTTCTGAAACACGATGGTGAGATCTCAACAAATGTACTCTAGGCAGACTTGTTAATGGGTGGTTGTGACCCTCGACAAATACAGAGATTGCATATCTTCCAGACTCCTTTCTCACAACTGCAATTCTTGTTTTACAACCCACTTTTGGTAATCCTCTCTTACGTTTTTCTCCTTGAACTTTGGAATCTCCTTGCTTATAATAGACATACTCCTTCCTCATAAGTTGGGAATTATCTTGTTGCTGGTCGCACTAGAATGACTTCTAATACTAAACCCTGCTTATTTTGCATATCTATTGTAGAAAGCAGCAACGTCATCTATTGTTTTAAACTCTTGGTATAATTTAGGCATCAGCTCTGCCTTTATTTGAGGAATATAAACTTGATCATCCTCTGACTCCACTTAATTGAAACTGAAAAGCACACATACACCCAACTTATGACTAAAACTAAAAAAGATACATAAGACAATCAATGAAAACACCATAAGATCAATAAAAGAAATTAAGAAAAAAGAAACCCAGAAACAGAAAGAAGAAAAGTCCCAAATATGGAAAAAAAAAAACCCTAAATTTTGTAATTGGAAATCAATCAAATCAGAAAAGAGAGAGAACCCGTACTCTAGATGTGTTTATCTACTTCCAAGTCTCTAACTTATGGCGCGAAAACTCCAAGGGAGGTCGGGACCATAAGAGAACTACAATTTTCATGAGAGAAAGGAAAAAAAGAAAGCTTGGGTTGCAACAATCATGCAACCTGAGATGAGTTTCTAGTATCAATAGTGAGGAGACCTGAATTTTAGGTGGAGAACCAGAGACTTTGGTTGTATCGCTGGGAGTGGAGAGTCAACAGTCGGGTTTGAGTCTTGTACTTTGACCTGCAATTGTTTTTGGAAGAATTAGATTTGAGCCATTGCTTTTCATTTAAACCAATCAATGGCTAAGAAGCTTTCGTCCGCAAATTAAGTTTTTCACCGACGTCCTCTTTGGACCGTTGATGTACGTACATAGGTTGGTTAATCCGATCAGTTCATCGATGTAGGTGTTATTTATTTCTAGTCCATATGTGTTGACGGTCCACTATTATTCCTAGAGTTATATTTACAATATGCGGAGCTAATTAAGTACTCTACTACTCAAGTTTAGCTTTGCTAATTTTAAACTGTTACGAACTACACAGGGGAACAGTGTTAATGTCTAAGATTTAGCGGTGGTTAAATCTTGGTTAAAGCTGGTCCGATGGGCGGACCACTACTTATGGTGTGATTAATACTTCTGCTGCCTATCAAACAAAATACAAAGGGCGTTAGAGGGAGATCGCGTTGGGCGGTCTTCTCTTCTCAGATGCCTAAGTTAGTCAATTGACAGAATAACAGTAGGTAAGTAGTAAATGCATAATTAATGAGGAGAGAGGAGATAACCTTTTATAGGTGTAGGAGAGACTTATCTCTTCCATGTTTTCGATGTGGGACTGATATGTTTTAGTTCCCAACTTCTGGATTTTCTGAAGTTGTCTTAGTGAGGCACGTGGCGGCCGTCAGCTGTGATCTGGGGATGTGCCGGAGCTCAAGTGGTAGCCCTCTTGGCTGTGTTTCCGTAGGTCACTCCTTGGCGGTAGTTGGTACCACTGGTGGTAGCAAGAGCGTGGCTCATTATAGCTAATTATGCTTACAAATGCTCCTGTAAGTACAAGTCCCCAGTCAAGGAGGGCAGTCTTGGTTGGGGAGTTGCTTAGCGGTTCGAAGCGTTATTTCCGCTAGACTTGCAAAAGCATAATTAGCATCAGTACTTTGTCAACCATGGACTTACTGAGCAAACACTTTATACCCTTTCGGGTGGGCCCCAGCTAGTCCCCCGAGGGAGTCCCCCACTCCCCGGCTAAGATAGACCTCCGTTTGGTTGGTATATTATTTGTTGAGGGGAGCTGCACTGAGCAGAGGGTGTTGGGTAGTGAGCCTAATCTTTGGTACCGGAGTGAGAGGGGGTCAACGTGCCTGATCAGGGCGATCGTAGACTGTTGAAGTGTCCCCGCGTTCCTAAGGGATGCAGGCTAACTGTAATGCCGCATAGCAGTCGTCGTCAGCATGAGGCGTTGCCTTGGGAATCGCCGTTGGCGAAAGTCCCTCCGCTGATAGTAACCGGCAGACAATGTCGTGGGGACCTACCTGGTGGTAGCCCAGTGAGCTGTGCTGCACTCAGCGGAGACTGTCGCGCTTGCAATATGAAGGGATAAGTTCAGCTAGAGGTGTTGTGCCTAGAGGAGACTTCCACTTGCAAGATGAAAAGGGAAAAGTTCCGCTAGCGGAGTTGCGTCTAGCGGAGACTTCCACTTGCAAGCTAAAAAGGGAAAAGTTCTGCTAGCGGAGTTGCGCCTAGCGGAGACTTCCACTTGTAAGCTGAAAAGGGAAAAGTTCCACTAGCAAAGTTGTGTCTAGCGGAGACTTCAACTTGCAAGCTGAAAAGGGAAAAGTTCCGCTAGCGGAGACTTCCACTTGCAAGCTGAAAAGAGAAAAGTTCCGCTAGCGGAGACTTCCACTTGTAAGCTAAAAAGGGAGAAGTTCCACTAGAGGAGTTGCGTCTAGCAGAGACTTCCACTTGCAAGATGAAAAGGGAGAAGTTTCGCTAGCGGTTAGCGGAGATCCTTGACGATTGGTGGTCTTCTTTTTTGACGGTTACTTAAGCTATATGCTTCGTCTGACGGTGTCCGACACGTGGCCAACAAGTATTGGGTTAGCGTGTGGAACAACGTCCCCGCAGCACACCCGCCTCCTCGCCATTAATGCGAGTAATTATTGATTTTGTAACCGAGGCGACACCTCGATTAATCTGGAGAGTAAGTGCAAGTGTGGGGCACGTGTACGGCTGTTGTGCGATATCCTTTTTCTGTGGACGGCTTAGATTGGTGATCTTGGACTGAGCTGGAGCTTAGGTGATAGCCTGTTTGGCGGTATTTTTGTAGGTCACACCCTTGATAGTTATTGGTACCGTTGGTAGTAGTATGAGCATGACTCATTATAGCTAATAATGGTTAGGCAAATGCTCATGTAAGTACAATAGGCATGTATGAAGACAAACAATTTCTTCCAAATAATCGATAAGGAGACTATTCAGTCCACTCTTAGTAAACCGTTCACTTGCACAAATTGGTAACGTGGCAGTTAAGGTTATCTAGCTCAGCCGTTAGTCAACACGCAGTAAGACAGTTACAATGAAAATTACCAAGATCAACGGGAAACGAAGTTTGACCTTCGTATTCCCATATCAAAACACCAGCACAAATCAATATACTCTTGAGTGCTTTTCCATTTGATTTTTGTAACGAAAGAAACCATAACACAAAATTCTACAACTTGAATCAAAGAAAACTCACTAATTAATCAACACTACAAATTCCTCTCGACCCATGAAGCTAAAACGGTGACCCATGAAGCTAAAACAGTGACCCGACCGTATCTCCCCTCTGTCCGGTGACGTCGTGGTGGCGCATCAGTCCCATCCGACTTGTCTTTCCATTGCCGATGTCCCTGTGGTCTTGGTTTTTCCATTGGTCGAGTGTGGAGGGAGAATTAATGGCCGTAATCTTTAGCAGCTCCGGCGGTTCTTCTACGCTCTGCGACTTTGGTCACCTTTGGATGTGCATGAGTTATAAAACATGATCCCTCTAGTTAAGTCGGACGGCTAGAGCGACGGCCCATGGAAGAGGAAGTCGCGCTGGGCCGATGAGGAGCTAAAGCCAGTGATTCAATTGCCGCAGTTCATGGGAGGTATTGAATTCGATCCTGAAATTCAAGCTTTGAATAGTATTGAGATCAGAATCTTGCATATTAATTAGGATCCACAATCACAGTTCTTTCCTTTCAATTGTATATTATTTCATTCCTTTAATTGTATATTACTTCCTTCACTGTAGGATCTAGTCTTGCTCACCAAGTAATTAGACGTTATATATTGTTGTAAATGGCTGATTGTAAAAGTGTGAGACATTCAATAAAAGTCTTCCCTTTTTAACAGGGTATCATCCTGATTGTTTTTTTTTTCTCTCTGCACAACCTTATGGTGATCATAGAAGAAGTAGAAGCCAAGAAGAAGGAGATCACAGAGACAGCAAGAGCCTTGACCGGACAAATGATCCTTCAAGCCCTTATTACATTCATCATTCTGATCAGCCAAGAATGTTTTTGGTTTCAAAACCATTCATTGGAGAAAACTACGGTACTTGGAGCCATTCCATGAGTATTGCTCTTAGTGCAAAGAACAAAACTGGCTTCATTGATGGAACAATCGAGAAGCCTTCATCATTAAAGCAGTCATCCGAATACCAGTCATGGAAAAGATGCAATGATATGATCCTATCATGGATCCTTAACTCTCTTAAAGCGGACCTTGCCAACAACGTGATTTATGCTGGTACTGCACATGAGGTATAGAATGATCTAAAAGATAGATTTTCACAAAGTAATGCACCCCGTATCTTTCAAATTCAAAGGACCATTGCTTTGCACACATAAGACCTTTTACCTCTTGTAGCATATTATACAAAGTTGAAAGGTTATTGGGATGAATTAGCATCCTATAGTAATGATATCGAACCATGTACTTGTAGGGCAACGAAATCATTGGTAGTCCGTGAAGAAAGATAAAAGTTGATGCAATTCTTGATGGGACTTAATGATTCCTATTCCGCAACTCGTGGACAAATTTTGTTGATGCAGCCTCTTCCCTCTGTAAAGAAGGCTTATTCTATGATTTCACAAGAAGAAAAGCAAAGGGAACTCACAATTGCTCGCACCAATGATAGTATGGCTATGTTAGCCATCAATAAATCAAGAAACCAACCAGGTTCATCAAAGCAGAACACGAGGAACAACTACAAGGGAAAGAGGGAATCATTGTATTTCACTAATTGTAAAAATGATGGTTATTCCATTGAAAGATGTTATTGGATCATTGGACTTCCACCTGGACATCGAATACACAAGGAAGGAGAAAGCTCCAAGCCTACACAAACCCCCAAGCAACCATAAAGGAGCAAGCAACAACCTAGTGCTCATAATGTCTAGACCACAACACCTATAGTACTACGACAACTCCAAACTATTGCACCAGGCTTAACGGCAGAGCAATATGATCAAATTATAGGAGCAGTGAACAACGAGTGCATTAATCCCTCAGAAGGTCTATCTTTTTCTACTTGTCTATTGTCTCGAAGTTCATCTAAATTGTCTGATGCCTGGATAATTGATAGTGGTGCCATAGATCATATAACCAAGTCCCCACACCTTTTCACTAATACCTCATCCACTCCAGTTACATATGTTCATTTACCTAATGTACAAAAGGCAAAAATACATTCAGTAGGAACAGCTTTTTTATATTCAAATTTAAAAATCGAAGATGTTCTTTGTGTACCTTCTTTTAATACCAATTTGTTATATGTTCCTAGACTAACTCAGTCCCTCCATTGTTGTGCCATATTTTTCCCCACCTTTTGTATTTTACACGACTTGGAAACGTAGAAGATGATTGGCTGGGGTAGGCGACATGGGAACTTATACTACATCGAGCCGGCAACCAAATCTTTACCTTCTCATCCAGTTATACATCACATCACCTCTCCTTAAGATCTATGGCACTTGCGACTTGAACACCATTCTGCTGCTAGACTTAAATTTTTATCTAAAATATTTTCAGATATTTCTTTTGATTCCAATAAGCAGTGTGATATTTGTCCCTTAGCTAGACAAACAAGACTGCCATTTAAGTTAAGTTCTATTTCAAGTAGTCATCATTTTGAGTTAATACATTGTGACATTTGGGGTCCTTATAAAACCTCTACATATTCTGGAACTCGTTATTTTTTTAGTATTGTTGATGACTTTACCTGTTGCACTTGGATTTATTTGATGAGCTTTAAAATTGAAATTGGAGGTTTACTTAAATCCTTTTTTGCTTTCGTTGCCAATCAATTCAATCAAAAAATTCAGAATGTGCGTGTGGATAATGGTGGTGAGTTTTACTCTTTAAGAGATTTCTTTGCCTAAAATATCGACATACTTGTGCTTATACTCCCCAACAAAATAGGGTTGTTGAGTGAAATCATGTCATCTCCTCAAGGTGGCATGTGCTCTTTGTTTTCACGCTCACTTACCTCTTGAATTTTGGGGAAAATGTGTTCTTACTGCATCATATTTAACTAATCAGTTACCCACATCTCTTTTATTTGGTAAATCTCCATATGAAATGCTTTATCCACTACTAGAGAAAATCCATTCAGAGACGAAATCCGTTTGTCTCTAAAAGCTAAGAATTCGTCCCAAAAGAAAATTTGAGACAAAATCATTTTGTGGCTAAAGTCGTCTCCTAATGCTCGTTCCTAATTACTAAAGGCAACGGTTGATAAATTCCGTCTCCTAATGCATTTGGAGAAGAAATTAAATTTATCCCCTATTCAACAAAATTTCATCCCCCATTCTTATTTAGATTGGCGGCAAAATTAACTATAAATAGCGCCAATTAGATGAATAAGAGACGAAACTCATTCCGTCTCTTTCTATTGTCAAATTTTAAATTAGTTTCAAATTTAATGGCGCCTGTCAAGCGAATAGGGGAAGATTAAAACACGCAAATATTGAATTTGACACAGATTCAGATACACATGAGCAAAAACAAACCCCAATTTCATTATTATAGACGGCAAAAGTTCAAACACTAATAGGACAACGACATATTTTAATATAAGGCTGTCTAAAGCACAACACACCAGCAACTGAATACAATGTTTATCTGAAATGCATATCTAACTCAAGTACAATGCATTTGCATACGCAAAATTTGAGGTGTCATAATCAAATATTCTTGGCAATGAAGAGGCCTCACTTCGGCTCTCTAGTGTTAGTCCTAACCAGCATTGCCTACCATCCACCATGTCATTGTTGTCCTCCTGAACATATTTTGATTTCAAAGAATCAGAGTTTCATGATTGCATGGAACTGTAATAACATATCAAATACCCCGAGAAAATGAGGAAGAAACTCACCTTAGAAAAGTCCTCAATGAATGCATCCTTGTCCTTCTCTTTTCCCTCTACAGAACTTTCATGAACTACATGTGCCACAAAACAATTTGGTATAAGTTTAGCACGCTCAAAATCATGTATATAAATAGAATATATATATATATATCAGAACTAGCTAGCATATTATCTCCAGTACGTTTCCATCACCTTTCCATCAACAACAACTCACTAATTAATTGGCCATGAAATCCAAACAGTACTAGTATCAAGAATGAAAATCAATACCAACAATTGAAATTTAAACCATGTTAAAAAAATTGACATGCATTCCCTTAATCTAAATCACTATATCATACATCCATTCATACAATATGGTTCCAGTATCACATAATACAATCTAATGCATGCACTAGTAGTATTGAAACACAACAAGTTTAGTGACTTAAACAAATGTGTCTAGCCACATACAACTTGTAGTATTGTATCCATATATAACTACTAGGAAACACTCATTATATTCAACTAAAGCATTCTTACCTAAGTGATCATTTCCATGATGTCTACAATCACATCCAAGAAATAGGAGATACTCTAGGATACCAGATACTCTAACCTGCAAATACAGAAAGGCCACAAATAGGAAGCTAAGTTAAGCTTTTTCTCATGTCAAATGGTCATTATAGAAAACAACTATTGTAAGCGAATTCATTTTGAAATCCAAATGACACAACAAAAGTAACTTGTATAGTCGTACCAAACTGCAGTGTAAGCTTGTCAAACAAGTATATTTAATTTGTACCAGCAATAATCAGAAATATTTTACATTATTTTTACCTTATTAAAGAAAGACAACTCGTAGAGTCTGTTAATCCTGCATGAAGCAAACATGTATAACACTGTTAATACACCAAAGAAAAGAATCTACTTGAGAAAAAAAAATTAAATATCAAGAGACCAATATCCAGAACACATATTATGCATATAACAATTAAAAGGGGAGTTACCCCCAATTTTCTCCTCAGTTTGCAAATATTATTGAAATCTCTGATAAGAGACTAGGGTTCATTGTTTTGAGGTTCCAACCTTCTCAAGGTGTTCCATAGGTTAAGCTGAAGAGAATCTGAGGATGGGTTAATACAACATTGTTAGAAACAGATCCCTGCATTTTGTCCATAAACATGACAAAGATCAATTCATACTTTTATTCAAAGCTGAAAGCTTCACGATGCAAAAGTTCTCACATACAGTTTGAAGCTCACCAAAAAACTTATTCAAGGATAAGCCAATAAGATATAAATAATCCAAGTAACAATGAAAAATTGACGGCGAATGTTTCAAGCAATTAACTATAAAGTGATTTCTACTTGATGACATCAAATATAAGAAGTAGAAGATGAAGGTTCAAGTGGCGTACCTAATCGAAAAATAAATCAATGGCGAAACTGATCGACCAACCCTGCAAGGCAGGCCAACGAGCCTTCAATTGCAGCGCCAGATCGTGCGTCTTGAGCAGCGTGGGTTTGGGAGGAAGAACAACCTTGCCCACAAGGTTTGTGTTGCAACGTTCCAGACCACGGAGGACAGAAGCTCATCATTGTTGAAGCCGAGCGATGGAGGCCGCGCCGGGGGCGACCAGAGAAGAAAAGGAAGGCATATGAGGGGGCTGGGGGCCGGCGTCGCTGCCGGAGGAGGGCAAAGCTTTGGTTAGGGTTTATCCGTCCCGGCGTGGGCACGTCGAACACCAATGAACACATATGATCTCCCCAAGGCTGATTACCTTTATAATAAAGATCAAAATTTATCTTTATTTTTTGTTGTTGTTATTTTGTAATATTACTTGTTTATCCTTTGTTATTGACATGGTTTTCATAGTATCAATATAAGGGATATTTAAGTAAAAAATTATATTTTGGCTAACAAATACTTAATTTTTATGAGATAAAATAAAAAAAATCCTAATACATTAAACTCTTTTCATATAAAAGATGATCTAGAATCCAGGTTTTCAAAAAAGTTCTCTTAGATTCTTAGTAGTAGTCAGCAATGCAATTGTCTTCTAGTCGAGCCTCTAACCTTACTACGACATCAACAAACAAAGATTAGCAGTACCAAAAAAAAAATTTGAAAAACCCTAATTCAAGATTTAGAGTACTAAATGAGGAGAACAGAAACTAAGAGAGACAAGATAGATGAGAAGGATTGCATGATAGAGACACCGTTGCTGGAAGATATTGGTGTTCAGAGGTTCTTATGGGAAAGTCGCAGAGCAGTGATCGTCGAATAGTTTGAAGAACTAAGATAAATGGAGAGGCTATTTATATGTGAGATCCGAACTACATCGTTTCAATCCCAATCAGTTGCTACACACTATTTATTTTTGCCAAACCCAACCTAGATGAAAAGTTATAAAAAATAATAAAAAATACTGCCAACAAAAATAGGGACGAAATTTTTCGTCCTTAATTAGTTTCGTCCAAAATTTGAAATTTAGTGCAACTAACCGCTTAAATTTTACCAATTATTTGCAAAATCTAAAACATAGGAGACTAAATTAAATTTCATCCCCAATTAAATTTTGGGACAAATATTTTTTGTCTCTAATTGAATCCTATTTGTCTCTAAATAGCGTCAAATGAGAATTTTGAAAAACAAAACTTTTAGGGACAAAATAATTTTTTTTGTCTCTAATCATGTGTATAGGGGACGAAAAATTGGTCCGTCCCGAAAATTTTATCTCCAAATGGGTTTTCTCTAGTAGTGATCACAAACCACCATCTTATTCATATTTATGTGTTTTTGGTTGTTTATGTTTTGCCACAAATCTCACACCAGCACACAAGTTTGATCAACGTGCACGTAAATACTGTTGTAAATGATAATGGCTATTCATGCAATAAGTATTGCTTAATGTATGCCATTGACAGACTCGTAATGTATGCGATTGACAGACTCGTAATGTATGCGATTGACATACTTGTAATGTGCGATTGATTAGTATAGCTATTATGTATTGCCTTTTGTATACATGATGTAACCCTATGTAAACCTCATGGTGAGATGAATACAATACAATAATCCAATTCTCTACAACACGATACTCTAACCCAAGTCCTAGCCAGAAAAAAAAAACCCTAACACCCAAAATTTCTTTCACTAAAAACTGCCGGAAGCTCCTAGCCCTTGCTAGCCATACCGTGTGCTGCTCCTACAGCCCTTGAGCACCCATGTGCCTCCTACTTCCCCTGCAGCATTGTCGCACGCCTGTTGCCCCTGCAGTATAGCAGCACGCTCATTTCAGTGCAGATCAGCCTACTTTCACTCCCCGAAACGTCTTGATAGGGACTCAGATCAAAATCCTTCCTTCATAAAAGTTGTTCGTCTCTGCCTCTTCTATCTGACCTCAAAATTTCAGCCCTATTGGAGTCATTTTGAGATCTATACACCATTCAAAGTGGGAGCTGTTCAGAAGCAAATCTGCTCCGAATTTCAACAAGTAAGTTTTAAAGATTAAAGTTTCTGCTTTCTTGTCTTTTAAATTCCTTTATTTTCTGCAGGATTTTCAATATATGAACGTGGGTTCGATTATTTAATAAAGCGGAATTGTGGGGATTCACGCTTAAAGAACTAAGAGTGTTCGTATGAACTAAGAGTGTTCATAATGCTCGGACTAAGAGCGTCCGTCAACATCAAGTTGTGACCATATTAAAACATTATTGTTTGGTCTAATCCAAAAGAGATTCTTGGAAATTTTTTTCTTGGTAGCATAGCTCGGAAATCTTATTATTTTAGTTTTTGTGGAAGTTTAGCTCCGAAACTAATATATCTTCTCTTCTTATTTTCAGGATGTCGAATGAACCTAGACTCGACTTTCCCATGCTTGACTCAACAGGCTCGGATTACCACAGTTGGGTAACCGATGTTAAGGGGAATATTACCCATAATCCATGCACCTAACCATGATCGTGTGTTCGTGCGAACACCTACAAAGCATGCTCAAGCAGTTATCATGATGCGACGCCATATGGACAAGACACTCAGATTGGAGTATATGTCGATCAAGGATGCAAGAGAGCTATGGGTAGCGCTAGAAGAGCGCTTTGGCAATGTCCAAGATTCCCTCCTCCTTGACTTGAAGGTTCAATGGAACAATCTGCGCTTTGCTGATTTCAAGTCTGTTGCTGAATATAATTCAGAAGCTCTTCGTCCACAGTCCATGTTGAGGTTTTGTGGACAACCTGTCACAGAGCAAGAGCTAATTGAGAAAACTCTCTCCACCTTCCCCATTTCAGCCATTGTGGTATCAAAGCAATACCACACTGAAGTCAATGCTGGACGGATCACGAGGTTTCATCAGCTTATCAATCTCATATCTGTCACTAGGCCAATAACCTCAATATACAACACTTTTTACACAACGAAAAAAAAATTTCCGTTGTGTGTTGATGGAAATTGCTTCATACAACACATTTAAGAAAGTTTCGTTGTACAAAGATGCTACAGTTCAAAATTTTTCATATAGAGCAATATTGCACAACAGTTATAAAGAATGTTATGTTGTCTGAATGAAAAAAAAATAGCGGGACATTTCCCCCCTACCTTTACTCATATTTGGCTCCAATTTCTGACTCAAATGCACTACCAAAGTACTACTTTGCACAACAGAATACTTATATGTGTTGTAGGATCGAAACTTGGAAATTGTCACACAACATGTATATTCATTGTGTTGTCCAATTGAGGGAGATAACATTGAAAAGATTAATGTGCCCCAAAATGAGTTTCATTCCCCCCAAAATGACCAAATTTTGGCAAATGATTTGCAAGCTCCTACAACGGAATGACTTTTTTCTGTTGTGTGAATGGGAAAGCCATCTGAGCGCCAAAAATGAGCTTGTACTTACACATAGTAGGCGGGAGTTTTTATTTTGTGTCCCTCAGCTGAAAGTTTAAAGAGAAGACAATCACACAACACACCATCATTTTTGTTGTCTGATTTTATTTTAAAAAATAAAAGACAAACCATATCTCGCATCAGGGCAAACTCAATACACCTTGCCAATTTGTAAGACCATGTCTCCCACAGTCTTCTTCTCTCCCCGAAACACAAGTCACTGAGTACCTCTTCATCCACAGCCAATCTTCGCGTCTGACTCAAAAGCTAATTCAGCATCCAACCGAAGCACCCAGCTCCTAGCCTGAGCGTCAAGTGGATTTCACCTTCTCTCCACTGAAACGTGCCCTAATCATCAAACTCTCAACTCCCGCCCCCTACAATTTCTTCAATCATCAAAACCCTAACTCGCTTTCTCTAACTCATTCACGACCCCCTCGCACTCCACCATACTCTGAAGCTTGTCTCTGACTTGGCATCGGGACAGCCCACCTCTATGGCCTCGTCTTCGCCTCTGTTTGCTCCGACTCAGTGAGTGAGCTTCTCAGAGATCGATTCAAACTCTCCACTATCTCTATCGCTGAAGCCGAAGGTATTACCACAAATTCACTAATTAATTGACTTTGATTTCGTTTATGGTTTTCTCAGTTTTCAATTCTTGTTCTCCTAGCAGTGAAGAGAAGCAGCTTCTTGGGCTATGAAGCTTCGAGTTGGGGAACGATTCTGAGTCGGCCGGAAGAACAGTAGTATATCGAAGCTGTGGCATGAGGACTTTGAGCTGGGGGCCGATTACGGTAGTCAGGGCTTTGAGCCCAGAAGGGTCTTTACGAGAGCTCGATGATTCACCGGTTTCAGTGGAGCTCGCGCCCTTCTGCAGCGAAGCCCAGTTTGATCGGCTCGTCGTTGAGGCTCAACAGCTCCAGCAGTTGTTCGTCATCATTTGGTGCGTTTCTGGATCTTAATGGGTTTTTCAATTTAGTTTTGGGTTTTTCATTTGTGATTAGAAATGATGTTCTTCATTGCAATTCTGTGTGGAATCAGAATGGTTGAGTGATTCTATGCTTTCCTTTTATATTATGCAGGGCAAGCATTACTCCTAGAACTGTCTTCATTATTTTGGCTGGAAGCTTCAAAAGCAACGAAATTATCTTTTTCAAGCACATAAATTGCAGTAAAGGAACAAGGACAATAAGGTCAGTGAGCTAGATTCAGATGTGAGGGAAGTGTTAAATCCCCACTCAATTTCATGTCTTGCATTGACCTTATAGTTTCTAGTGGTTTGGTTGTGTGTGTTCTGAACTCTCTTGGTCATTTTGTATATAAACGTATTATAGGTCCTCCCTGCAATTCTATTTGTGAAAGCAAGCAATGCAGAGTTGTGGGAGAATATAGGTTTAAGAAGCTTGCTTACACTGACCTCTGCGACCAATTTGAAAAAGAAGAAAATGAAGGCACTTATTCCCCAGGTCACACAGATTATATATTTTGGAGGGTTTTCTATGTTGTGTGTTGGTCCAATGATGTTGCGTAGTAGTTCAATCAATGTCTTTGGCATAGTTTCAATCCAATTCAGGTAATATTATCTGATGCTTTTTCTTTGTGTGTGTTAATGATATGGTATAAATTCAACTTTTTATAGTATTATTGAATGATTTGGTTCGTATACAGGTATTTGGGATTTTTAAATCCCTTGAGCTTTATTATATGTTCTTGAACTCACCTTTATTTTAGTATATATACAAATTCCTTTTGGGAATTATCAAGACCAGTGTCTTTTAGCTAATTAGCTATTCAGCAAAAGGCCGTTTACTTGGCACTTGTAATTGATATTGGGATTCTGTCCTTGTTCTTCTTCTTTTGCTTGGTATTTGATTTCCAAAATTGAAATTTTATTTTACTGAAATTAGTCAACTACTTTGGGTTGATAACTTTTAGACTAATTTAATTGGTCTATTCAGCCATTATCATATACAATCTAGAAATGGGAATTTGACCAAGTGTTATACGAAACAGTAATGGAGAGATTTGGTAGTCATGTAATTTCCATCAGGTTCCTATTGTAAGTGTAGGAGTTATGTAACTAGCTCTTTCCAACTTTTTTTCTGCTATCACAAGAACATTTTCAAGGTGATGTTGGAGTTATGAGTTTGGCAAATGGATACCCTGTCCTCAAAACTGTCGACTTGTGCAATTGTGTTCTTATAACAGGTATTTTGCAAACAATGTTGATAAGAAAATTTGCTGGTCGTATAGTTGGTTGTTGTAGCACATATAAGCGTTGATCTATAAATTGCAAAAGAATAGCTGCTGATATCATGACAAGTTGCTTATTGTTTAGTCTCTGTCATTATGTTTTTGAGTGATCTATCACTATGAGACTGTCCATTGTTGATCACTCTATGCTAGGTATGATCAATATCAAGATTTTATGAAACCAGAACATGACCAATATGTTTATCGCCACCCCAATGGGTAACAGCCCCATCTTTTTAAAAACTTTTTGGTTCTTTTGTTCTGTTGTGCTTGTTTGTTAATGTGTGAATGAAGAAGTTAGATCATTTTTCTTGAATTACTGCCTTATATATCAGATTGTGTGTGATTGGTTTGGCTGCAACACATGTGGCTCTTAAGGAAGAAGGGGATATCACAGCCATTGATTTCAATGTTGGAAATTCGGATCGCAGTGGGCTTAAGGTTATTGGAAAGCGCAAGAAGGTATTTTCTTCTTTAATCCCAAAGAGAGTATTTAATCTCTCGCTCTCTTTCTCTCTTTCTCTCTCTCTCGGTTAGTAGCTTGTATTGTAGAACATGTCAGAAAATAAAAAGTAGAAGGATAATTTTATATTGTTCTAGTTGTTTTCATTATCTTTTCTTCTTGAGTAACTAATATAATAGATTGTAGATCATGCAGATGTGGCATAGTGTATTGTGATATTGTAACATAGGAAGAATGTTCTTATGCAGAATGCCTAGCACTTGGAGTCCAACTCAGCTTTGTTTAAAGATTGCACCAAGGATGCAACCCTGTGGGTCATTTATTGTGTATATCGTTCTTATATCTTAAGCTCATTTAACACTAGGCCATTTTATCATTCTGGAAAATTCTGTTACCTAAATTCTCCAAGTCCTTACACGTTTGAAATAAATTTTGGATTCAGTCACATGAAGTTTGCTAACAATGGTCACAAATTTAGTTGAGTATAATACACCACCAATTCAATGAATACAAGACCAATTACAATTAGATTAGTAATGTATAACATACTTCTGTTTTATTGATAATATGATTATTGTTTGATACACAAGTACATAACCTTATAACTATGTATGTATTATTTCAAACGAGGACTTTTGACCATCTTTGCTCCCTCTTAAACTTTATCGATTCTGCTCTTTTCTTTTCTTATTGTTGATTCGAAAGTTATGCTTAGATTATTTTTTTCTTCTTCTTGTTTATATTTTCCATATACCTTGATTCACATTCTTAATATAAATACTGATTGTGGGTCTTTGAAACAGTTAGGTTGAAGTAAGGTTTTAATTCTTGCAATTAAGTCGAATAATTGGCCAAAATTTTTTTTTCCCTTCTTCAATCTTTTCTTTCTCATCGTTACTCATTGAATGGGCTTAACCAAGTTTTTCCCTTCTTCAATCTTTTCCTTCTCCTTGGTCTCTTTATGCTTGTTCTTATCATTTTTTATATTTCCAAATAGCTTGAGTTTTGACAAACTGAACTGATACATGATCTTTGATAGTTTGTCTTTCGGTTCTAACTTTTCTTTAAAACTATATATGAGTTTGGTTGTACTCATCAAATTGGACTTTCACTTATATAAATTATTTCAGAAACTACAGTTAAGACATATAAGAGGAAAATCAGAAACTACAGTTATATAAATTGTTTCTGTAAAACTGTAATTTTCTGTTAATAATTTGAAGTTATTTTCTCCTGAGAATTTGTAGTGGACTTGTTACAGAGTATTTGAGACTTGGAATCTCCTAAAAATGATTTTCTATAATTAGTTATGATTTTTCAAAGTTACAGGTCTGTTGCAGGAATTTCAGAAAACAGTATCACTGTCATGTTCTTTCTGTTTCCTTTTGGATCTATTTATTCTTTCTCATAGTAATAAAGATCTCAACTTCTTTATTTATTAGTTTAGTTTGATCATTCTCTTTTCAGTTTGTGCAAGTTGTTTGGGGGTGATTAGTTTTCAAGTCTTTATCTTTGAAGACAATCCAAGAACCTGTTAGAGTTAGTTTTTGCTTGATTTGAATTGGTTGTGAGTTTGAAGTTGAGCTTATGAAGTAAGATTAATTTCACTAGAAAAAGATAGCAAATCAGTTTTTCATTTATGTCTTATTTTAGTTGCTGCAACAACCGCTAAATCTTATAAACTAGATAATAATAACTTTGACTGGGTACTATGTTGTTTGCTAAACATTGTTAGCTGTAGGAGTAAGTGATTTGATTGTTTGAGAACTCTTAAATTTATCTTTGGGGTGATTTTGGCCGATGATTTTGATTTGCAGGTCTCTCTCTCAAAACTGACTAGCCTGGAATTAAGGCCACATGCTATTGAGAGTTGTTATCTGTCAAAATATCAGGTTGTTTATATCTGCTGATTTCATGTTCTGCGTGTTTGTTTGTTTGATCAATTGAAACTTTTAGCTATGATAGAGTAAGTGGGTTGTTTACATCTGCTGATTTCATGTTATATATGCTTATTTGTTTGTTTGATCAAATTGTATTATTTGTTTGTTATGCTTACACATATATTATAGCTCTGCTTCTCTTAGTGTACAAGGCTTGGTAATGTTACCATGCAATGTTTTCTTCTATTTTAGCTTTAATTAGGTTGAATCATTCCTTCATAACCTTGAATTTTGCTTATTCTGTTTGCAGGTTTGGGAATATCTAGTGAAATGTTGCCTAAAGAGTCACTAAGTGATCAAGCATGGAATACCAAGCAATGAAGCAAAATATATTTTCTTTCATCATGTAAATTCAGCTAGCTAGGAAACTTTATAGCAATGACATGTTACTTGGATTCAATATTTGGTGGATATATTGGAATTTTATTGATGTATCATATTGCTTTTGGCGTAAATATTAATCATTGTTCATTGGATAATGATTTCAATCACTAATATAGTAAACTTCACACAATTAGTCACTGTTCATTAGGTAAAATGGAGCATTATTATCAATGCACAAAATCCAGAAAAGATGATTATCACACAACAGAATTTCTAATGTTAATAATGTTGTCTGAAGTAACAATTTGGATGTTCACACAATGAATCCTTATATAACATGCAACGGTTCTAACAAAGATACGTTGTCTGATTTACAATCACACAACTGTAATAACTAGAATACGTTATCTAAAACTAACACACAACAATAAAATTTTCAAAAGTGCTGTGTGAGGATAACTCATACAACAGAGAAAATAAAATGCTGTTGTCTGATTCGCCTTTCATACAACGGCTCGGAAACAACTTTCGTTGTGTGAATGATGCCAATGACATGTGCAGCATGACTGCGCGGCAACTGTGGCTGCCATCTGCCGAGAGAAGGCACAACAGTTTTAACCAAATAAGTGTTGACTATTTGTGATTCACACAACGGGTTTCCACCGTTGTGCCATTTTTCATCACACAACGCTCCGATACACAACGGAGATCGTCCAAATCACACAACTAATTTGGTCCGTTGTCTGTTAGCTTTTTTGGCCTAGTGTGTAGTTGAGAAACATGATAACATACTGGTGAGGAATCATAATTCAAGGCCCATTGGAACTAAAAGCGTTCATGAGGCGAATTATAATGCACCCAAAAGAGGGCGCAAGGAGCGGAACCCTAAGAATAAGGGATAAGAGGAACGTATGGGTCCATATAACTACCCAAACAAGGAAGGAAACAGCAGGTTTGGTGTGGATACACTTAGTGGCAATGCCACACGTGGGAGAGGTGGTCGTGGCATCCCTATCCCTGGTGGTGGGGCCATGGCTCGGGGTGGAGGCGCCATGGGTCGTGGTGGTGGCACCAACCCTCCTAGGGAACGCCCACAACGTGCACCTCAGTTAAAGGGAGGCAACCACAATGACATGTGTCATCGATGTGGATCAAGTGAGCATTGGTTCAAGCAATGCAAGGCAAATGAGTAACTAGCTTCAAGATACAGGGCATACAAGGACCCGAGGGAGCAAGAAGTGTACCTTGCAGAAGAAGAAGAAAATGGTGGAGACATCCATCTCACTATAGAGGACTTCAAAGCTGACGATGAAGTGCACAAGGATGCCGCAGACTTTGATTAGATTAGTCCTTTTATTTTCCAAGAATTTTTGTAATGGCAATATGCCTTAGTCAATAAATGACAATTGTATTAAACTCTTTCTTATGTGGTGCACCCAACGAAATATGGTGTCTAGGAAAGTCATTGAGATTAATGGTACTTAAGAGAGCTTCGCTCCACCAACATCTCTCTTTACTTTCCTGGTCATATTTGATTGGAGTTACCAAACGGATAGAGTGACTACAATATGTCTTAGTTTGATTTAATTTTGGATTAGACTTTTTGAGACCTTTGATGTAATCATTGGCTTTCTTTATTAATAAAGTATCGTATTATTATTCGATGTCATGGACATGTTTTAAATCCAAACTTTATTATTTTTTAGTATGTTTCCTGGAGAGTTGGAATGCCTTGTTGATAGTGGCACCACACATACTATATTGCGACATAGGCAACTATATCTATGGATGACTCCTAGTCGATCTTCTGTGACTACGATGGCTAGACCATCACAATTGATTCATGGTCGAGGACCAGCTCAATTTATGTTGCCAAATGGCACAAGTATTAATGTCACCAAAGCTCTATATGCTCCTAGGGCTGGAAGGACCCTATTGAATTTTAAAGATATAAGAGCCAATGGTTTTCATGTGGAAACACATTGTGAGAATGGACAAGAGTTCCTTTGCATCACCTCTAATGACTACAGACATAAACGAGTATTAGAGAAACTTATGTGTCGATCTAGTGGGTTGTATGCAACCACTATTCAAATTATTGAATCCAACCATGTTATGAGAGATGACTTATGGGATTCTGACACATATAGGCTTTGGCATGACCGTTTGGGACACCCAGGTCTTGATATGATGATCCGTATATTAAAGACTTCACACGGACATCCATTTTTCAAAACGAAAAGAAGTTAGAACCAAAATTCGATCCAAGATAGGGCTGGCGCCGCCTACCCCCTGCGGTCCAAAAGTGGTATTGACGCCACTAATACCTCCTTGGTTTCTTTTCTACTTCTAAAGTCAATGTGGCTTCATTGCTCAACCAGATACTTCCCTGGTTGCTTCTAAAGCCCATCTTTAGTTTTGCAAAGCCTGCTCTTTAGTAAAATTAGGATCGAGACCATCCTATGCAAAGGACACTAAAGAAAATATTCCATTCTTACAAAGAATCCAATGTGATATTTGTGGACCTATTCAACCAACTTGTGGACCATTTAGATATTTTATGGTGTTGGTTGATGCATCGACACGAGGGTCACATGTCATGCTATTGTCCACAAGAAATGTTGCATTTGCTAAACTCCTAGCACAAATCATCAAATTAAGGGCTCACCACCCTGATCATCCCATTAAGTCAATTCGTCTTGACAATGCTGGAGAGTTTACATCAAAAACGTTTGATGACTATTGCATGTCCATTAGGATTGAGGTTGAACACCCTGTTCCTTATGTTTACACCTAAAATGGTCTTGCAGAAGCTGCCATTAAAATACTTCAAATGGTCGCTAGAGCATTGGTTATGCGCACCAATCTCCCTGTTTCTGCTTGGGGCTATGCAATATTGCATGCAGCTGTGTTCATTCGTCTGAGGCCTACTGCCACTCAACCCTTTTCTGCGTCCCAGATGGTTATTGGATATGAGCCTGATGTCTCACACTTGCGCATATTTGGGTGTACAGTTTATGTGTCAATTGCGCCGCCACAGCGCACCAAAATGGGTCATCAAAGACGATTAGGCAGTTATGTTGGATATAACTCTCTAACCATTATTTGCTACTTAGAACCCTTGACAGGCGATCTATTTATCGCTAGATTTGAGGATTATCACTTTGATGAGACAGTCTTCCCATCATTAAGGGGAGATAAGAACAATAATGTTCAACAGGAACGACATGAATTGTCGTGGTCTGTCCCCACTTTGTCTCATCTTGATCCCAGAACCGCACAGTTAGAAATTGAAGTGCGGAGAATTCTCGATCTTCAGAACGTAGCAAACTCAATGCCTGATGCGTTTTCTGATATCGCTAAAGTGACAAGATCACATATACCTGCTGCAAATGTGCCTGCAAGGATTGATGTCCTTAAAAATCATGGACATGGCGCCACCCCTAGGGGTATTGGGCATAGCGCCTCCACCACTAATAGTGATGGCAATGTGGCTCAGGCTGGGCTCCCAGCAAGGAAAAGTGGGAGGGTCAAAGGTTCAATGGATTCTCGCCCGAGAAAGAAAGTGAGCTTGGCACAGAAAGATCCATTAATCATCAACATAAATAACCCGTCATGAAGATATTCCGGATTATGGTTATGTCCAAGAGACATCATTGGGGGACGCTCCAATGTTAGAACCAATTCCAGGGAATAGGGAGATCTCCATGAATTACACTAGTGTACATGAGATGTTGAATCGAGATTCTATTATCCTTGATGATGTGTTTGCATATTCTATTGCTCAAGGAATTATAGAACACGATGATATCGAACCTCGCTCCGTTGAGGAATGTCAACGAAGAGCAGACTGGCCTAAATGGAAAGATGGGATCCAGGTTGAATTGAATTCACTAACAAAAAGACAGGTATTTGGGCCTATAACACTGACACCCCCAAGTATAAAGCCTGTTGGCCATAAATGGGTCTTTGTTAGAAAGCGTAATGAGAAAAATGAGGTTGTTAGATACAAAGCCCGCCTTGTGGCGCAAGGTTTCTCACAACGCCCTGGAATCGACTACGAGGAGACATATTCTCCCGTAATGGACGTTATAACGTTCCGCTACCTTGTCAGTTTGATAGTTTCCAAAAAACTTGACATCCATCTTATGGATGTGGATATAGCATATCTTTATGGGGATCTAGATTCATATATATATATATGAAGGTTCCAGATGGACTTCAATTACCCAAGTCAAGTGGCTCTAAACCACGGAGCGCGTTGTCAATAAGATTGAGATGCTCACTATATGGATTGAAACAATCTAGATGGATGTGGTATAACCGTCTAAGTGACTACTTGATTGGGAAGGGATATGTCAACAATGAAATATGCCCATGCGTGTTTATAAAGATGATAAGTTTCAGATTTGCAATTGTAGCAGTTTATGTCGATACCATGAACCTAATTGGAACTCTAGATGAGTTAAAGGAAACTGCTAAGTACTTGAAATCCGAATTTGAGATGAAATATCTTGGGAAAACACGGTTTTGCTTCGAACTAGAACTCGAGCACCGTAGTGATGGGATTTTGATCCATCAGTCAGCATATACTCAAAAATTATTAAGGCGCTTTAATGAAGATAAAGCAAAGCCTGTGAGTACTCCCATGATCGGTCGTGTCTTAAGCCTGAAAAAGATCAGTTTCGTCCGAAGGATGAGGACAAAGACTTATTAGAGGCTGAAGTGCCCTATCTAAGTGTAATAGGCGCATTATTGTACTTAGCTCAACGCACAAGACCAGATATCTCATTCGCAGTGAACTTGTTAGCTCCACACAGTTCTGCGCCAACACGCCGCCATTGGATTGGCATAAAGACAATCTTTCGATACTTGAGAGGTACGATTGATATGGGCTTGTTCTATCCCTACATAGAGAAAAGAAATAACGGAAGTGTGGGATCAGACTCCACAAGGCAAAACGCCACCTTCCGTGCTCCTCCTCCCTTCCATCAAAATGACAACGATGTCTTGATGGGTTTTGCTGATGCAAGGAATCTCTCTAACTCTCACAAAGGTCGCTCCCAAACGGGTTATGTCTTTACCATGGGAAGCACTGCAATATCTTGGAGGTCTACAAAGCAGACCTTTGTTGCTACTTCCTCAAATCATGCAGAGATTATCGCTGTACATGAAGCCGTGCGAGAATGCATATGGCTAAGGTCTGTAGTTAGACACATTCGAGGAACTTGTGGTTTGAAGTCTACCTCAGATGAACCTACATGCATTTATGAAGATAATGCAGCTTGTATTGAGCAAATGAAGTTAGGTTTCATCAAGGGCGATAACACCAAGCATATATCGCCTAAGTTCTTTTACAATCAGCAACAACAAACACTTCTAAATATTGAAGTAAATCAAATCTGTTTAGAGGATAATAAAGTGGACTTGTTTACCAAGTTGTTACCTTAATCCACCTTCGAGAAACATGTGAAGAGCATCGGATAAAAAAAGTTATCCGAACTCCCATAATTGTAGAAATCAGGGGGAGACCTTGACATCAGGGGCAGGTATGATGTCTACATGTTCGATCTCGAAGAGTGAATGACGTGTTGTGCTCTTTTTTCCCTTTGACCAGGGTTATTTTTGTCCCACAGAGTTTTTGTTACCTGACAAGGTTTTTAGTGAGGCAACGATCAAAACGTCATCACTGAGTTTAAGCGGCACAAGGGGGAGTGTGGAAGGATGTCAACTACTCCACATTCACGCGTGTTGTGCTCCTTTTCTCCTTCGACCAAGGTTTTTTTTCCGACAGGGTTTTTATTACTTGGCAACGTTTTTGACGAGGCAACTTAGAAGCGCATAGCAGAAGCAACACTATTGACATGGAATATCCAAGGGGGAGTGTTGTAAATGATAAATACTATTCATGCAATAGGTATTGCTTAATGTATGCGATTGACAGACTCGTAATGTATGCGATTGACATACTTGTAATGTGCGATTGATTAGTATAGCTATTATGTATTGCCTTTTGTATACATGATGTAACCCTATATAAACCTTATGGTGAGATGAATACAATACAATAATCCAATTCTCTACAACAAATACGTCTTTGTTGGTTATCCTTTCGGTCAAAAGGAGTATAAATTTTATGATTTGTCAATCAAGAAATTTATGTCTAGCCGGGACGTTGTCTTCCATGAAGACATCTTCCATTTTCATAATGATCAAGTGCCAACTTCTAAACCCACTACACCAATTGAGCCTACACCCAATACTAGAATTTTGCTCTTAGACATCACGACAATTACATCGGTGAAGAATTCCCGCGATGTAAAAAAATGTCATTAACATTGATTTCTCAAATTCCTATTTGTATGCATATAATTGACATCATTTTTTACTGTTGACTGATGTCTATATTTTGATTCCAAAATTTTTGAAAACGCGGAAAGACTAAGTTAAAAACTTTGGTACAAGCGGGAAACAAAATTTTCTCACTTTACTTCACTCACACTCTCTCACCCTTCCCCAAAGCCCTATCCCTCTCCTCCCACTTTCCTTTCTGTTCAGTACCCAACCTCCTCCTCCATCTCTGAACCAAACCGTCCTCTTCTTTCTTCTCCGCCTCTGACCATAAACAGACCCTTCTTTGGCTCTTCCCCCAAACCCTATCCCTCTCTCTTCCCCATCCTAATAGAACCAAAACCTCAAAGCCCTAGAAAACGAATTCGCAGAGATCTCTTTGTGGCTCATCTCCGAGGTGCAACCTAGCATTGACTCATCAAAGGAAGGCGAAGAATATGGTGGCCACGGTGAGCCCACCCCGGTGGTCGGAGATCGGTGACGGAGGAGAGAGTCCTCTAGATTTCTCTCTCCTCCCTTTCTCTTTCGTATGTGTTTTTCTCTCTTCCTAGCTTTATAAAAGGGGGCCATTCGGCACCAAATTCTTATTCATTCTCTGAATCGCTTCTTCTTCTTGTTCTTCACAGAGAGAAAGATTGAAATGATTGATTTTGAATCAAAGATTTAGGAATGGCTTCTAGAGTCATTGATCAACAACAAGCTAGAGGTATTGCTTTCTGATTCTAATTGGGGGTTTTGTTGTTCTTGATGATTGTTCATCTGATTTGTGAAACGAAATGTTCATAACTGGGTGATTTTGATGAAAAGGCTTAATCTTTAGACTTTGTGTTTGTGTAATTGCTTAACCCATGTTGAGAAATCGTAGATTCTGATGGTTCTTGGTGGCCTTTTGGTTTAAAATTTGCAAGAAATTTTCTTATTTGGTTTCTGGGTGTGGATAGTTCTCCCCCAATATGATTAATTGAGGCTTACCCATGTTGGGAAATCGACTATTCTGATTATTCTTGGTGCCTTTTCGTTTGAAATTTGTATGAACTTTTCTAATTTGCCTTCTGGGTTTGGTTAACTTTTACCCAATATGATTAATTAAGGGGCTTAAGGTTTAGATCTAAAACGTTGTTCTCTTATGGGCCCTTGATTGGTTTTAGAAAGTTTCAGAAAATGTTCACCAAAACCGATTGGAGGATCCCAAATGATGAAAAAATCATACCTTTTCAATCTTTTGCTTTCTGCTTTCCACATTTGAACATCGAAATACATGTATTATGACATTGCTTTTGAAGCTCATAACCTTTTTACGAAATGGTTGGCTGCTTTACCTCACAGCAATATCTTATTCTTCCTTACAGAGACTTCATCCGGGTCTGTGGGATTTTTGAGGTTGCATTTTGCAAAAGAAAAGGATGGGTATAGAGAAGATTTATTCAATAATTGATCAAAATGTGAATTGGTTAATGAACAGAACTTTTGAGGGGGTTTCTCAACATGGTCACAAAGGTAGTCCACCTGCTATGACCATAATAAAAAGCATGTTTACTATGAACATAGTATGACTGATTGATTAACTGTACCTTCTCTCGGTTTTGTTGGTCCTATAAAATTATGTTTTGATACATGATTTACTTAATGCATTCATGGCCAGGAAGACAAGGAGATATTCGAGAAGCAGATGCATGGCATGGCTGTAGTGATTGAGAAATTGGAAAGCAGTAGACAAAAGCTTTTAATGGAGGTAGTCTTGGCAATTTATTTTTCTATTGGCATTTTTTTTTGTGTATTTATTTTCTACTGGGAATTTATTTTTCTATGGACTCCAATGGCATTTTTCTTTCTTTCTTTTGTATATATGCTGTTTCACAGCAAACTCACTTTTTGTAAATGGTGGCAGATTGATTCCCAATCTTCGGAGATAGAAATGCTATTTGAGGAAAACTCTAATTTATCTAGTTCTCTTCAGGAGGCTATGAGTATAGCTCTGCACTGGGAGAATCAGGTACTTTTGGTAACTTAATTGATGAGAATTGACAGAATATAGCTTATGTTCAAGGAACTCTACTATTGCCTATCAGTGCATATATCAATTAATTATTTCACTTATATTTTTTTGTAGTATTATTTGGTGGTTTAGTTTCCCATTAACTAGGTTGAAAAAATTGTCAGTTGTGCATGAAAATAGGTGATATTGTTTAAGATGACACTTTTGCTGGAATAGTAGTGAGTCCATCTAATCTGAGCTTGCAGTATGAAACAGCGTGTTGATGTGGAATAATTAATGATAAATGCAGAGTCTTCTGTTCCGGGAGTAGAAATCAGTTTTATATACGTGCTCATCTATTTTGTTTTGCTTATTGCCCCTAATGTAAACTTGCAGGTGAAAGACTATCTTAAGCAAAATGAAGCGCTCCGAGGAATCTTAGATAGGTTAAGAACTGACCAGGCCAAGGGGTTGCTCAACTCCCATCATAATGGCTTTATCAAGGTTAGTATGTTGGTTTAGTGTCACATTTGATCATCAATGGAGTTCTCTTGAACTTTCTATTCTATATGGATGTTGGGTTGTTAAGAGGTAGAGAAACAGCAAGTGTAGTATAACGACTTGTTGTAGAATAATCATAAGGAGTTATCTAGGAAAATGATAATCCAATTAGTTTTTCACTTTGTTATTTCTTAGGCTGATATTGCTGATAAGGTGTATCATTGGGGTTGCATTTTCTTTGTAGGATCAACTTGCAAAAGAACAAAGCAAAGCAGAGGCATTATCAGCTGTTGTATATATGGAGAAGTTTAGAAGACTTCAATCTTGTTCTTTTCTTTTGTTGTTGTATATGGAGAAGTTTAGGCCATACGTCCCCTTCTCCCTACTCTTTGTACTCTTTTTATCAATAGTATTAATGAGAATTTTCTTTTGCTTACCGCTGGTATTCTCATTGTGAAACTTCTCTAGCAAAGAAACTGATTTAGTAATCACTTCTAAAATAGAAATTGAAGCAAAAAGAACGAAAACATAACAATTTGAAATACAAACTGATGTTATAAATGACAAAGGACATCAGTTCTATCTATAAAACATATGTCTAATACTGATATATAAATCAATTTCTTATGTAAAACGATGTCATAGTAGGTAAAAGGATTTATAGAATTTGCTGTCTATTGTTCTCATTGTGAGGAAAGCATTATATATACACAAAGGATTACTAAATTACAGCTATCTAGATCCTCTGCCTAAGCTATCTAGATCCTTAGTCTAAGCAATTACAATGAGTTAGCTAATTAGATCTTTAATCTAGGCAATTACATAATGAAGAGGAAGCTAAGATCAAGCAATTACAAAATACAATGAATCTGGACAGAGATGATTAATTAGGTGATTTAGCACTCCCCCGCAAATCTGACGATCCAGGAGAGACAAGATTTGACCGTAGAAGATCAAACCGCTGGCGGGAAAGACCTTTCGTGAAGATATCGGCAACCTGATCTGGAGATGGAGTGAATTGAACGCGATGAGCACCAGAAAGAAGGTATTGGCGGATGTAGTGATAATCGAGTTCAATATGCTTGGTGCGGGCATGAAAGACTGGATTAGAGGCCATGTAAGTGGTACTGAGGTTGTCACACAAAAGGATGATGGGTCGAGGAGGTGAAAACTGAAGTTCAGTGAGGAGATATGAAATCCAGATAGTATCAGCACAAGCATGAGCAAGAGAACGATACTCAGCTTCAGCAGAGGAGCGAGAAACAGCCTGTAGCACACCAAGATATAAGATTAGGTCCTAAAAACACATATATACCTGTGGTGGAACGTCGAGTGTCAGGACATCCAGCCCAATCCGCATCCGAATAAGCACGAAGAGTGAGAGGACTTGAGGAGCGACGAAAAGACAAACCAAAGTCTGGAGTCCCTTTCAGATAGCGAAGTATACGTTTAGCGGCAATGAGATGAGAGGTGCGAGGAGCACTCATAAATTGAGCAACATGGTGAACAGCATAGGCAATATCAGGGCGAGTGAATGTCAAGTATTGAAGAGCGCCCACAATTTGCCGATACTCAGTGCCATCAGGCAGCAAATCACCTTGCAAGTGAGAAAGTTGAGAAGTAGCACAAACCGGTGTAGTACAAGGTTGTCACGCAGTCATGGAGTGGCGATGAAGGAGATCCATGGTGTACTTGGTCTGAGAGAGTCGAAGACCAGTAGAAGTAGGTTTAGCTTCTAAACCCAAAAAGTAGGAAAGACCACCAAGATCACTGAGCTCAAACTCTTTGTTAAGAGTGGTGACAAACGAAGAGAGAAGTTCAGGTTGATTCCCAGTCAAAAAAATGTCGTCCACATACAGTAAAAGCAACATGATGGCAGACTAGGTTCGAAAAATGAACAGAGATGGATCCGCCTGACTTTGAAGAAAACCAAATTGAAGTAGGAATCCACTGAGCCGCTGAAACCATGCACGAGGAGCTTGCTTCAAACCATATATTGCTTTGATGAGGCGACAAACATGATAAGGGTGAGCTGGATCAGCGAAGCCCGGAGGTTGACGCATAAACACTGTTTCAGCAAGAACACCGTGAAGAAAAGCATTCTTCACATCCAACTGACGGAGGGTCCATCCAAAGGAGACAACTAGGGATAGAACTGTCTGGATGGTGGTATGTCGGATGACAGGACTATAGGTCTCATCGAAGTCAACACCAGGTTGTTGATGAAAACCCTTAGCAACAAGACGGGCTTTGTACCGCTCAATAGAACCATCAGACTTGCGCTTGAGTTTGAACACCCACTTACAACCAACAACATGCTATCGCGGATCAGGAGGGACAAGAACCCATGTGTGGTTTTTAAGAAGGGCATTAAACTCTGCAGACATGGCCTGGCGCCATTCAGGATGACGAGTAGCGTCAGTATAACAGGTTGGTTCAGCAAGAGAAGAGCTGGTGAGAGCTAGAAGAGCCTTGGGTAAGGGATATCGAACAGTACCAACAGTGCGGACGAAAGGTGTGAGAGTGCCATCCCGCTTGCGAGTAACCATAGGATGGATGGCTACGGTAGGAGAACCTGGAACTGAGGAGGAATCATCTAAAGAAAGCTCTGGAAGAGAGGGTAGGACAGCGTGTGTGCCGATGGAGAATTTGAAGTAGGTTGCCGACATTTATAGGTGCGTAATGGTGCTAGAGGAGGCTGTGAAGCCGGAGGAGGTGGTGGAGCAGAAGGGGGCTGGGAAGCCGGAGGGGGCTGTGGAGCTGGAGAGGGCTGTGGAGCCGGAGGGGACTGGGGAGCCGAATGAGGCTGAGAAGTCGGAGGGGGCTGGGGAGCCGGAAGAGGTGGAGTAACCGGAATGCAAGTCCACTCAGAGGAGGTGGAAACAGGAGAAGATCTGAGTTGAGCAAATGGAAAAGATTGCTCATCAAATCGAACATGTCTGGAGATGTAAACACGACCAGTGGTGCGATCCAAACACTTGTATCCTTTGTGTTGTAGACTATAGCCTAAGAAAACACACTCAACAGTCCTAGGTAAAAGCTTGTTAGTCAGATAGGCCCCCAAATGGGGATAACATGCACAACCAAAAACTCGCAACTCAGAATAGGAAGGGTTAATGCCATAGAGACGAATGTATGGAGAGGACCACTGAATAAGTGGAGAGGGAACGCGATTAATAAGATATACCGCCGCTGACATAGCATCGACCCAAAAATTGAGAGGAGCATGGCTGGTGACAAGAAGGGTTCGAGCGACGTCAACAATGTGTCTATGCTTACGTTCAACAAGGCCATTTTGTTGAGGAGTGTGGGGACAAGAAAAACGATGATGAATACCAAGGGAGGAACAAAAAGTTTTGAAAGCAGCATTATCATACTCTTTGCCACCATCGAATTGTTGTATGGTGGAGGAAAACTGGTTGTTAATATAAGACAAAAAATTCTTGAAGTGGTCAAGAACTTCAGACTTGTGTTTCATAAAGTATAACCATGTAAACCTTGTGTAATCATCTGTAAATAGAACATAATACTTATAATTTTTAGCAGAAGAGATTGGTGATTGCCATACATCAGAATGCACAAGCTGAAAAGGAGATTCGGTATTTATTGTATGAGAAGAAGAAAAGGGGAGTTGTGTGGATTTTCCCAAAGCACAACCCTTACAAAAATTTTTGTCCAATTTAAAGTTGGAAGATAACAATTTATTTTTGCCTAAGTAAGACATAATCTTACTAGACAGGTGACCAAGGCGACTATGCCATAAAGTAGATGACTGCAGAGAAGCCGACAAGGCTTGTAGACTGGACGGAATTGAGGGTAGTTTGTAAAGACCATTCTTACATAGGCCCTGAAACAGAAGACAACCCGTAGAACGATCAAAAATATAGAAATGATGAGAGTCAAAGGCACAAAGCACATGATTATCAGTACAGAATTGGGCAATAGAAAGAAGGTTTTTACGCATGGAGGGAATGACATAAACATTATTCAACCGATATGAGTTGGAGCCAAGAGAAAGTGACATGTTACCCGTATAGGTGATAGGCAGCTGATCACCCGTTCCAAGCATAACAGAGTCGGAGCCGATATAAGGATGGCGCTGTTGTAGATAGGTCGGGTTGCCAGTCATATGAGTGGAAGCACCAGTGTCAGCATACCAAGCTGTGTCATAAGGAGGTTGCCCAGCAATTTGTAAACCCGCAAAGGCAGTATGGAGAGAGTTCGGAACTGGTGGGCGAGCAAAGCGGTTGATCATGGGGCATGTGGGAGCAGAGTGACCTGGTCTATGACAAAGTTGACACAGACTTGAGCTAGGAACGCTGCCTAAGATACCAGGAGAAGATATCCTTACAGGAGTATTAAAAGCATTGGTGTTGTTCCGGCGATTTCTATTGTTAAGCCGATTATGAGGGCGATACCCGGAAGACTTGTTCTGGTGAGAATGTGTATGGGGGGATGCTAACATAGCGAGAGGTGGTGGTGATGAGCAGTGCTTGGCCTCATGGTTGAGAAGGCGAGACCGTAGAGTAGAGAAGTGAGGTAAGGTGTCATGCGATTCAAGAGCGATGACCAGCATATCATATTCATCTCCAAGACCCCTCAAGACTGCTTGAACCAGATCAGTGTTGGAGACGGGTTCACCAATGGAGGCAAGTTGATCTGAAATAGACTTAGCTTCTTGTAGGTACTCAGAAACGGTGCGGGTTCCACGAGAAAGCTCATTAATCTTGCATCGCAAATGAGATGAGTTGGCAATAGACTTTTGTGTAAAATAGTCCTGGATGCGATCCCAAATGGCTTTTGAGGTTTTGCAGCCAACAACAGAAGCGAGCATGGGCTCAGACAAAGTTGCTGATAAGGTATTGACAAGATTCTTATCAGCGCAGAACCATGCCTCATGATCAGAAGAAGAGGGAGCTGGGCAAGGGAATGAACCATCTACAAATTTGAAGAGTTTGTTCCCATGAAGATAGGATTCAATTTGGTGAGACCAAAGCAGAAAATTATCATCATTCAGTTTGACTGTGACAGAATGATAGATAGGTTGAGAGGGAACTGATGGCATGGATACAGATGAAGATGCAGCGGAGGATGTCATGGAAGCAGAAGACGTGGTGGCAGTTTCAAGAAATTTGGAAATTGGGAACTGGGCTAAGGCTAAGAATTGGTGGGGATTGAGGAAGAGGAAGAGGTTGAACAATCAGCAGTATGACGATTGCAAGAAAAAAAGAGAAGAGCAAGAGCCAGAGGGGGATCTTGGCTCTGATACCATAAAAGGATTTATAGAATTTGCTGTCTATTCTTCTCATTGTGAGGAAAGCATTATATATACACAAAGGATTACTAAATTACAGCTATCTAGATCCTCTGCCTAAGCTATCTAGATCCTTAGTCTAAGCAATTACAATGAGTTAGCTAATTAGATCTTTAATCTAGGCAATTACATAATGAAGAGGAAGCTAAGATCAAGCAATTACAAAATACAATGAATCTGGACAGAGATGGTTAATTAGGTGATTTAGCAGTAGGAAACAAAATCAGTTTTGTATAAATCAAACGATGTCTAGAGTCATTTTATACATCGGGAGCTTATAAGAAACTGATGTCTAGAGTCATTTTTAACATCGGCTAAAAACCGATGTCTGAGATTTCCCGATCTTTTACATCACCCACTAAGACATCGGTACGTTTTTTTTACATCGGTTTCTGGCCGATGTTAAAGACCAAAATTGTAGTAGTGACCATTTGTGGACACATCATCCATCCCTTACTCCAATCCAACTACACCAATTCAACCTACCCCATTTGAAGACAAATCACCCATCTCTCATGCATAACCAAACAATACACCACCTCCTCCACAAAGTTGTCCATCCTTACCAATTAATTCAACTCCAGAACCTATTCTAGACCCACCCAACACCATTTCACCGCAAACTAACCCTTCCCCAGAAAATACCCCACTACAAACCTCTTCACCACCAACCATCCCTTCACCTTCAAATAGTTCATCGTCCTAAAAAAATTCCTCACCTCCGCCTCCTCAACCCACACGTCTTTCAGACCGTCCCTATCATCCATCAGTTTTGTTGCGCGATTTTCATGTTTACAACACCATGATGCCTGCACTTGCTCTAGCATCTTCTTCACCTCCAACCTATTGAAATCACAAAGGTACCAAATATCCTCTTCATAATTTTCTTTCCTACCATAATCTCACTTCTGCTCACCTTTCTTTTGTAGCGTCCATTTCTTGTAGTGTAGAACCTACTACTTTTGCCCAGGCACAAACAGACCCAAGATGGTGCTAGGCTATGGACAAAGATTTAGAGGCCCTTGAGTTGAATAATACATGGACCCTCACTCCTTTACCTACAGGCAAACAACCAATTGGTTGCAAATGGGTGTTTAAAATTAAATATAAGTCTAATGGTTCCATTGAACTTTACAAGGCTCGCCTTGTTGCCAAAGGGTACAACAAAAAAGAAGGCTTGGATTACAAGGAAACATTTTCTCCAACGGCGAAGTTGGTCACTTTTCATTGTTTGCTCGCTATTGCTTCAGTTTGACATTGGCCTCTCTATCAACTCGACATTTAAAATGATTTTCTTCATGGTGACTTGCATGAAGAGGTCTACATGTCTCCTCCATCGGGGTTTAGTTAACAGGGGAGGCCTATTGTTGATCTATTTGGTTCTCGTGTGGCAATGAATGATCTTAATGGATTGGTGTCTGATTTCATTGTTAATAGCTCATGGAATTTTCCTGATCTTCTTCAACTGCACTTCCCAGATTTATGTGAGTTGATAAGTAAAGTTCCTATTGCTATCGACCCGTTGACAGAGGATAAGGTTATGTGGTCTGCTTCTTCATCTGAGGAGCTCACTGCCAAGCTTGCCTTTCTTTTTTAAGGCAGCCTTTGCCTTCGGTAGAATGGGAAAGCATATATGGTCCAAGCATATTACGCCAAGAATGTCTCTCTTATCTTAGAAGGTTCTACGTGGTCGTGTTTTTTAAGTGATGACTTTTTACAAAGAATGGGAGTAGCTATGGCATTAAGGTGTGGCCTTTGTTGTAATAATTCAGAATCTATTAATCATATTTTTTTACATTGCTCCTTTTCCTCTTCTATCTGGAATTGCATGGTTTCAAGGTTTGAGTTGGGTATGGTTCCTAACTCCTTAATTGAGCTTTTTCATTTGGGGTTGGTGGTCGTAGTCCTCAATTGAAGGATTTATGGCTTGCTTGTTACACTTTAGTTCTATGGTTTATCTGGCAAGCTAGAAACAAGGCAAAATTTGATGGAGTGGTAGCACATGCTACGGTGATTTCTAGACTTATTTCAAGACATATACAAGCTTCTATCGTCTTGCTAAGGGATGCATGCATAATCTTATACAAGACCTTCGAGTTGTGAAAAGTTAGGGTGCTCAATGTAATCCACGGCGTGCCCCTACAATAATTGAGGTAAATTGGCAGCCTCTTCCTTTTGGTTGTGTTAAGATTAATTCAATGGCGCTTGGAAAATGTCCTCCAACCTTAGTGGTTATGGGGCTATCTTTCGTGACTATAGGAGGAATTTTCTTGGTGCTTTTTCTTCGAATCTTGACATCCCTAGCTCTCTTGCAGCCGAGGTCATGGCAATTATTAAGGCCATTGAGTTAGCATGGGTCCCGAGATTGGAAGCATATATGGCTAGAAGTGGATTCTTCCATTATTCTTAATTTTCTTCGCTCTCCTCATTTGGTGCAATGGCAATTTAGAGTAGAGTGGATGAATTGCTCTTGCACCGAATTTCTCATATGCATTTCCATTCCTCACATATCTTTCGTGAAGGTAACAGAGTTGCTGACATCTTAACAAATCATGGTACTACTTTAACAGGTTTAGTTTGGTGGACGTGACCCTCCTTTCATTGTTTCGACTTGCAATAGTGACTGTTTAATTAGGTCTTCCACAATTTCGTTTTCGTTTAATGTATAGTGTGTTCTACTATAGAGGTCTTGGCTTCGTCCCCCTCTTTTTGTATTCTTTAATAACATGGGGTGGTAAGGAGGTTTCTTTGCCTCTCTTAATTATCCCTCTTTTGAGCCAAAAAAAAAAAAATTAGTATATATAGAAGTCGGTGTAATCAAGTTGGGTTGTTAAGTATTCTTAGCCATTGTTAAAATTACTACAGAAAATACCCATACCGTAGCTTTCTTTCTTCCTTTTCGTAGTTCTTGAATCTTCTTCTTCTACATTCTGTTGGAGAGGAAAGATCCCACATTGGAAAAGTGACAAATAAAATATAACTTATAAGTGGGTGGATCTCACCCAATTGTACCGAGGCCTTTTGTGATTAAAACCCAACACCTATCGGGTGGTTAAGTTGGGACAGTATCAGTACAATGGTGGGCCACGGGCCACGCTTGTCGCTGTTTAACATGGTATCAGAGCGGGTCTCTCTCCAATTGCTTCGTCATCATGGACCTAGATATGGGTTCATTCATTAATTGATTCACCAATCTCCTCTCCAATCATGGACCTAGTTTGGGTTCATTAAATTGGCCATCGGAAGTTTCCGATTGGATTATTGCCAAGTGTCCGATGTGGGCCTTGGATTGTTATGTGATTGGTCAAGTCTCTAATGTGGGACTTGTGACCCGATTTCCAATGTGGAATCGGGTTTGTCAATTAATTCCACGTGCATACCTAGAGCTAGGTTGCACGTGAGGGGGCGTGTTGGAGAGGAAAGATCCCACATTGGAAAAGTGACAAATAAAATATAACTTATAAGTGGGTGGATCTCACCCAATTGTACCGAGGCCTTTTGTGATTAAAACCCAACACCTATCGGGTGGTTAAGTTGGGACAGTATCAATACAATGGTGGGCCACGGGCCACACTTGTCGCTGTTTAACATGGTATCAGAGCGGGTCTCTCTCCAATTGCTTCGTCATCATGGACCTAGATATGGGTTCATTCATTAATTGATTCACCAATCTCCTCTCCAATCATGGACCTAGTTTGGGTTCATTAAATTGGCCATCGGAAGTTTCCGATTGGATTATTGCCAAGTGTCCGATGTGGGCCTTGGATTGTTATGTGATTGGTCAAGTCTCTAATGTGGGACTTGTGACCCAATTTCCAATGTGGAATCGGGTTTGTCAATTAATTCCACGTGCATACCTAGAGCTAGGTTGCACGTGAGGGGGCGTGTTGGAGAGGAAAGATCCCACATTGGAAAAGTGACAAATAAAATATAACTTATAAGTGGGTGGATCTCACCCAATTGTACCGAGGCCTTTTGTGATTAAAACCCAACACCTATCGGGTGGTTAAGTTGGGACAGTATCAGTACAATGGTGGGCCATGGGCCACGCTTGTCGCTGTTTAACACATTCATCTTCATCAAAAATCTAGCATTCCATTCTTCTTGTGTTTTCTTTGCTTGCCGTTTTGCAAAAACAGATCATACTTTGCCTTGAGAGTCCTCGAGTAAAATTGAATAGAATACAGTGGAGATTCATCGGTGATAAAATCCAATCTAAAAGACTCAACTTCACCTGATCATACGCCTTGGATATATCAAACTTCAAAACCGTTTCTTGTTAACTCATGGCTACCTCTTCGCTTTATTATGGCATGAATGGTTTCAGATGATGAGATTAAATTACCAACACTTTGATCTTCTGAGATTAGGCATGGTAATACTCTTTGAATTGATTAATGATTTTGCAAGTCACAATTTCACATTGATTTGAGTTGTTGAGTCCCATGGGTCTCAACTTGATTTGGCATGTTATATGCTGCATCAGAACTTGCTTTGCAGTCGCTAAACCTTCTTGGTCCTTTGTTGTGTACATATTGTTGATTTTTCCAAAGCCCAAAGGGAAGCCCAGTCAAATTAGTAACAGATTAACATGGCCCAAGTGGCCAGCAAATTCTTTCTGTCTGTTTTAATCGTTCAAATCAAAATGTATTGGATATATTTTCTTACTTTAAGTTAGAATGGAGAACTCTTACACCTTTGTAGACAAGTGCGCCGTGTGTCCTGTTAGTTAGCTGTTTTGATTAATACCATGGAAGTTACAGGTTCGAATATCACTACCATCAAGGATAAGAGGAGTGAAGATAAAAAAATTCAAAGAATAAATTGGAAAAAGAAAATTTAAGGGAGAAAAAAAAAAAAAAAAAAACCAGTTCATTGTCTCATGCTTCCACGTAGCAAGTTCCTAGAGGCTGTGCCAGTTGGAAGTTGGGGGACGTTTTATTTGAGAATTGCCAGCTTCTTCTTTCTCTTTTTGAGTCTTTCATATTGACTCATCCTTTGGTTTGCTGGCTAACAGCTTGATTAGTAAGAACCGGCTTCCAGTTACTTGTCGGACTTTGCCGTACTCACTCAAAAATGGCCAAACGTTTCCTCATTATAGTTAAAACTTAAAAGCCTTTGACCAAGCTAGAGAGCTAGGAATTTTAGGATATGAAGCTGTCAAATGGCATTATTATATGTAATACAACGTACTTTGGGTCTTGGCTGCAGCAATCAGGTCGGCCAAGAATAATCTAGTATTAAATAAACGTTGAATTGGAATGTTGAAATCAATCAAACATTAATCGAGCTGGTATCCTGGTTATCATGTTCAGATTTTGCCATGAAATGCTTACTAGTGTCATTTTATTGTACATTTAAGTGTTGGTATATTATATAGTATATACTATTAATTAGTTAACAAATAGATAAGAATCGATCAATGGATCTACATTTCCCGATTTGTATTAACTCATTGAGGTTCATGGTGGTGGGAGACTCTATCTATATATTTTCTATATGTCTCTCTCAATGTTTAGAATGAAGATTTATGTGTGAAGCGGAAATATTAACCTAATATATATTGTTGACATATTTTTTAGCTTATAGCTTAATTCAGTAAATTTGATATGATTATTTAATCGTGTTATTACACTATAATGTCCTTGATTTAAGCGTAACTCTCAAAGCTCATTGCCTGACCTTGAGCTATCTCATGCAAAGAGCAATTTCGATTAGTAGTTGAACTTCTTGCTTGATGAACAAGAAAGAAACAGACTTAAGTCATCACATCAAACTAAAATAGTTTATATATATTTCTGAATTATTTATCTACACATCTATTCTCTATAACAGTTGTTATCATTTCATCCCAAAAGGAAACTGCAAAGAAAAGAGAGAGTATTTCTTCACCTAAGTACTGATAATTTTTTATTGGGTATTTAGGTAAAAACGTTGGATTCTGTTGTCTACTAATGTTTTTTAATATCGGCTTTAGATTCTGTCTAGTGTATCTGAAGCACATATAATTAACTCATCCATGAAACACCAAAAAACCTAAACAAGTTGGGAAATAAATATAAAAGAAAACATACAAAACTATTTTGTTTCTTTAGTTAGTTTCATTTACACGTATCCAAGCATATGTTATCCCACCATAATACACCCAAAAACAAAACAAATATTTTAAATTTAAGTGAAAATATACTAAACTATATAATTGGTGTAACAAAAACTAGCTAGAATTAAAATGATTGAGTTTTGGAAATATTTTTGTCCTTTGGTACAAATTAAACTGTATTAGCAAGCTTAGCTATCGCTCGAACAAATATAAATTTTATGTCTTTCTCGCTATTAAGAAACAATAATAAAGTATATAGCATGCATTGCTGGGTAATTAACAGATCAACAGTGTCTAGAAGAGCAGGCCTCCCCTCTCTCTTTCTCTGTTTCTCTCTCTCTCCCTAAATAAATATAATTGTTCACTACCAGCCAGTTGACCTATCTCTCTCTGTACCTCTTTCTGTTTCTCTTTTTCTCTCGCACAAATTGCTTGGTTGGTGATGGAGTCTGGTGATCAACAAACTCCAGAAAATTCAGGTGATCAGCAAGTTACAAGCCAAGTAGCTGCTGCAAAGTCCTATGAGTGTACTTTTTGCAAAAGGGGGTTCTCTAATGCACAAGCTCTAGGAGGGCACATGAATATTCACAGAAAAGATAAAGCAAAGCTCAAGCAAGTCTCCTCATCAACAAATGTTGTTGAAACCAAACAACAACAAAGATTGCTTTTGGAGATCCCAAAGATGCCACCCTCTTACTCTCCAATACTTCCCAAGATTAATCAGAGCATCACTACTTTGGAAGCCATTAACATGCCTCATGCTGATCATATCGAAAGAAGTGCTACAACAATAAGGGGATCATCATGGCCGGCTGATTGGTTTCTCAATGCTAAAGAAGGTGATAATCAATTAAACCAAGTCCAACAACTTCCACTGTTTTCTCAAGCACCATCAGATCAAGATCATCAATATCAAGGTGGACAACAACAACAACCAGAAGTTCAAGGGGATCAAAGTGAAAAGGGTTCAGATTTAGACCTTGAGCTTAGACTAGGGCCCGAGCCTGAAGATTCCACATCAACGTCGGCAAAAGCTACTACGAGAAAGTTTTTTTGATTTTGGATCTACTCTTTCAGCCCTGGTATTGTTTCTCTCTTTTAATACGAATTGATTAATTTCATTTATCATGTTGTAGATCCATTCTTTAACTTTTTGATACAAGTGCATGCGTATAGAATTTTCCGTGTGAAGGTTTAATTGTTAGATATTTGGATCTTCGTATAAGTTTTGTAACTTACATCTTTGCCGAATTTTGTTTCTGGGTTTCTAGAATTGAACCTCAAACATCCTGACAGAGAACTAATTTGAACATGGTATGGCATGCAATTAATTAGTACAAACTTATGTCCTACCCTATTAATTTATACATTTAACTAAGACGAATTGCTTGCATCTCTAGTGATTTATTGACCCTGTTTATATATCAAAATATAAATTAGCAGACAAAACCCTAGCTTGCAGCTGATCCTCATTGCGTGGGAACAATACCAACGATCAAGTTAGAAGTTTAATTTAACTTTTAATTTATAGAAGTTCATTTATTTATTTATTTTTCATAAAATAGCAGGAGTAAGAGGGGTTATGTATTAATGGAAAGAGCTGGTTCGGACTTTTGGGTCTCTTCCAGTAAACATAGAAGGGAAAAGGGTTATATTTGCTTGATTTGTTTCTGCAAAATAACTAGTTTATTCATTGATTGATTGAATTATGTTTTATTGGACTTGGAAAGTGTACTATTTTCTTTGTTCTCAATTAACACCTTGAATTCTGAAAAGGGATATTGAGCTATATATGTTCCACAAACTAGATTTTGCATCAATTACAGCATGCCTAGCTGAACCTTCCTTGTGAAAAATCCTTTTTATTTCTTCATCGAAATGAGTTTAGGATTTCCGCATAATAAATCATCCATATCCATTTTTGTGCAGTTTAGGTAATTGTTGCTAAGTTCATATATTTGGGTACAACTTGGAGGTAAACTAGATGTTTCAATTTTATTTGCTTTATTAAAAGGATCAGTGGTGTTCAGCTGATTATCAACTTTCCATGTTCAATCACTTTTGGATGTAGATTTAAGGATGAAAAATAAAACAACTCAACTTAAAAGTATCTATTTCCACCATTGGGCTTGGATGTAAAGCCAATGATAGTTGAGCATAACTTTCTTAATCAGTTACTCACCAGTGAACATTATTGAAAAATGAATGAGAGAGCAATTCGGTATTTCACTCAATTACTTCTCCGCCATTTTTGTTTTGGGTGAGACTATTTCCACCCTACCAAATACTTTGTTCACCCTACAATTAAACTTTTACCCTGAAACTTCCAATTTCACCATCAAATAATTTAGAAAAAAAAAAAAAAAAGATATCACTATTGAAAATGTAAAACCGGAAAAGAAAAAAGAAAAAAAAATAAGCACACGATCGTGGTGCAACCCCATGCCTTCTTTTTTATTTATTTTTTTTTTGACTTTTTCATTTTTTTTTCCTCTTCTCTATTTTCTCCCTTCATTAGCTACTGTGAAGTAAAATCAAACACGAGTCACATGAAGTAGAACAAAATAATACTAACCAACAATTCTTTTCACTTGCTGCTATAGCTTGAAAATTTCATCTAACTAATTGTTTGGTAGACTAGCGATAAAGAAGCTGATATGACAATTTTTTTTTTTTTGGTATAGAAAGCTGAGATGATAATTGGAATGTCTGTTGGGTAAAATTTTATGTATCCATAAAATTGTGCTTAACTACAATTATTTTTTTTGTTAATAATTGTACTTAAGGAAAATTTTGGAATTTTAAAGAAAAAATTTAATTGTAGGGTAACAAAGCATTTAGTATGGTGGAAATAGTCGCACCCTTTTGTTTTTTGTTCAAGTACTACTATTGTGTCTTAGAAGGACTTAACTTTCTGAATTCTTGATGCATGTTACTTAATAGCTCAAGTGATTGAAGTAAAACAATTATTCTTTACTTTCAAAAACAAAAACAAAAAACAATTATTCTTACAGATATCTGCCAAAGTGTGGAAAATGAATCCCAAAGTGTGGAGCTAAGGCAGGTTTTTATATAGCAGATATCTGACCATATTGTTCATAAGAAGCTAGGTGGAACAAAATATAAATATGTAAAATCAGTTTATATTAAGAAATCAAGGTATTTCTGAATATTGTTGTCTCTACGATTCATGTACAAGAGGTTTTACATCTCTCAGTTCTTTTCTTCATAAGGAAGAAATAATATTAGAAATTATGCCATACCCCTTAATATTATTTGATTGACAGCTAGCTTTGGTAAGACTGTCATCCCAACTCTTTTCGTTAATGTCCAAGACTCTAAGCTGACAACAGACGGCAAGAGTCAGAAACTGTGTAGCAATTTGCCATGCCAGCACTAGTATACCAAAATTAAGTACTCTACCTTTGACATTTTCAATCAGAATTTAATTTTGTTTAATTTAGGACTGCATGCAAGTGGCAAAGATTTAGAAGAACAGTAAATAAGTAACTAAATAGATTTAGATTAGTTATTTTAACTTCATTCCGTGTCGATCGGAAGTTCAATACTCATTGTTCTTTAGAAGAGTTAGAAGATCAGTAAAAAGTAAAGGAAAAAAAAAAATTAATTACCACACTGCATGAAAGCTAGAGACTAATTTGAAACAAGAGTCAGCTGATTGGTAAGTACGTAGTACAATTTAACCAGGTTTGGCCATAAGAAAAATACACAGATGGTTAATAGTAAAAAAGAAAAAAAAAATCATCAGACCATTTTATATGGATCCGCCTCCTCCAAAGTTTATTATTTATTTATTTATTTTTTCTTAAGAATAAGGGATTAGGCAATATTAGCTCCTCAGATGCAAACGATGTAGGGAACTTGTCCCACCCACAAATCCGAAGGCAAGGGGACAGCCTCCTCCAAAGTGAGGAGGGTGTAAATTTACCTCAATTTCATAAAATCTAGACTCTCTGTCTAATCTAATGGTCTTGACAATTGACACATCACTCTTCCTATAGTTTTTGGTTTTTCATCCAAACGTAACCCTAGTTAATTTGCCGTTAACTCTAGAGAAAAAAAATTAGGGGATTTCCCATCGTCAGTGTTTCTCGTCTGAGACAAGTTCCTTCTTTTTACTTCCATAGCTGCGCACTAACCATAGAATGACTTTTTTGCAGTCCGATTCTTTCCAGCCCCATCATCAATTGCATCTTCATTAATTAAAATCACCAATAAATTTGAAAATAAATCTAGATTACATTACAATTCCTTCTTCTTCTTTTTCTGAACAGGAAATCTGAGAGTTTTTTGAAGAACACATGAATAAATAAACTAATGTTACATAGTTCTTTTCATGTCGATCTCATCCGATTCTTTGCATTTAGTCGTGTTTGGTCTTGTAGGAGATTTTTGTTATTGCTATATTGGCTATGCCTTTTGGTTACTAACTTCAGTCCTTTATTTGTTTGGAATCTGCTTGCTTCATCTTCTCTATTTAATATTCTAGCTTGAATTGTTTGGCCATGGGATCTCTTCATCCTCATGATGAATTTACTTCGTGGGGGTTGAAAATCTGAGATCATAAGTACCTGTTTGTTTTACTGTTTTGTAGAGGCAGTTAGTTTGAAATATTATCTCTCACCCTACTTGGGTCTCAATCTCAACCAAAAAAAAAAAAAGGGTCAAAAAGTCATTCTATGGTTGGTGCACAGCCATGGAAGAAAAGAAATTTTTTTTTTTTTGAAAAGGAAGTAAAAAGAAGGAACTTAACGCTGAGGAGAAACGTCTGTGAGATTTTCTAGTTTTTTTTTTTTTGAACCAAACCCAAATCCGGGTGCTGATAGATATATTCATCTAAAGCCAGTATAGACCATTACATACCCTTCCGCTGCCATGTACAGACAGACAAGAAGATAGTGGTAGTACCCACAGTGATACATAGAAATAGACCCACTCATTAGACATGTCATGGACGTAGACATAGCGGAGATTCTCCTTTGGTACTACTCCAGAGGCGCTAGAGATACATAGAGTGCACATAACGTGCATTAGCTTCCTAAAAGGAACTTTATTGTAAAAGACTAAGCTAATACATAATTAATGCACTAGGGCCAAAGCCCTAGCCCAAAACTCAAAGCCCAACTAGGGCAGCCACCACAAGAAGTCCACCCAAGGCCCATTCAGTTGGTCTGGTCCAGTCCACCAACACCATCTGCTCTCCCGTTGTTCACAACAGTCAAGCGAAGCTCCCTCAGCCGCACGCCGCCATGACCGGCACCGCCTCGATCTGCTCCGCAGCCGTCCCACCTCCTGCGACCCACACCGCCATAGGCCCCGACGTTGCAACCCACACACAGAGAAAACACACCCCGATCCCGGTCTGCTCCTTGGCGTCGTCAATCAAGAAAAACAGTTGTCAGAGCTAGATCTCCGCTCCCATTTGAACGACCACCACCACGCACCATCCCAGCCAAACCCTCCGACAAGCTCCGAGCAAACTCATCTGATGGAACCCCTTGAGCAATAGCCATCAATTACCTGTCCGGCAGCAGTCCTCATGACAGCGGCGAGGCCAGAGGCCAGCCCCGAGTCCGGACGCCCCCTAACGAGAATGAATTCTTGGATCGGAAAAAGTCCGGCCTTTAGGGTTCTCGAGGAGAGCCCCTCTGTCCCCCATCTTGCTATCTCACTTCCTAAGATTTTCTAGAGTTAAGTAGGGTTTAGATGAAAAACAAAAAATTGGTGGAAAAATAATGTGTCAATTGTCAATACCATTAGATTAGATAGAGAGTCCAGATTTTATGAAATTAAAGTAAAATTCACACCCTCCTCACTTTAGAGAAGCTAACCAGATCTGGCCGTCTTGTGAACCGAAGAATCATCTGATGACTCAATTACATGTTGTCTGCATAGGTACGTATAATCACGACTTTTACTTTATCACCTGAATCCATCGTGCAATATCATGACTTTTACACTGGCCATCATCTTATGAGCATATACAGATGCTGAAATCTCCTTCAACGAATTCTGAATCCGGAAAATATATATAGGATCTGCTCAAAACTACATCATGCATGCATTTACAGTACTGATTGGTTAGCTACAGTGTTGGTTACTGAGGTCAGTAAGATCGATTATACAAGCTAGTCTTAAGCTTGTAATCTCAGACCTTGTACAACACACGTACACTAGTCTCTTTTCATTCTATAGCTCTTGCTTGGCCTGTTCGAATTGGATAGTAGACTAAACCACCATTCTCTGTCGTTGGTTATCATTTGCACAAGAATTTAGCCCAAAGTCCCAAACAAACTGTCCAACTATTCCCCATTGGCCATTAGGATTTCACTTCCAGTCCTTTTGCTAATGCCCAAAAAAAAAAATTCCCAGCTGGGTCATGATTCCTAAAAATTATGTGTATAGGCCTACATAAAATTAAGACCCTGCAGCCCACACTTATCGATTTTTCTCCTACAAAATACAGTTAAAAAGTTTGTGTCGGCATGTAGCTTTACATTAAGAGATCACCGTACTGTCGAGCCATAGGAAGGTCAAGGTGGATGAGGGCAACTCTAACAATGAAGTATCATATGGGGGTGTTATAAACTCATTTTGACACCTCATTGGAGCACTACATGAATATTTTCATTTCAATCTCCAACAATGAAGTGTTATAAAAGTATGTTATTTTCACTATTCTCATTTTTCCTTTCTTATCGTTAATTTTAAAAATGATTATTTGATAAACATTAGAAGAGACAGAAGATGTTTGGTGTGAAGAATTAGGAAAAAATGAGTTTAATTCTCCAAAACTTACTCTTCCCACGAGCATATATTTTTCTATAATTTGAGTTAATAAGGCTTGGTTTAATATAAGCCGTTCAAGAAAATCTCAGCCGTCAGATTTCAAATATAACTCTAGGAAACCCAGCCCACTTTCTGAGGGGCTCACGGTTTCATTTTGAGATTGCTCTTGGATTTGGAACAAATTTGGCACCAAGATTAGCACTGGTTCTCAAATTTATGAGACCAACTCCCCCTCAAAAGACTCGTTGGATAGTGCAGGTGCTATTTTGGTCTCAAAATAAGACCAGCCCCACCTTTGTTGAGATGAAAACGACTCCAGCCAGACTGCCAGAAAGAGAACTCATTTCTACACTAGATGATACAAAACCCCTATGTATCGTTTAAAAATAATGAATTCTGCATCAAATGGGGTGTTGGTTTGAACTTGTCCATAAATATTTCAGCATGTATAGTAGAACTGTAGAAGTAAAACTAGAACAAATGTTCCCATCGGAATGTAACATAAAATTGTGGGTTCCAAAATGTATATGTTTCGGCTTTTCATCTCAAACCACCGTGCTGGCAACCCGATCCTCTCTTCATATGTTGAGGCTGCGGAATATTATCATTTTAGTGGTGATAGTGATGAGACTGATCAAAAAAATATCCAAAGATGTCCTCGGCTTTCGTCATGCCCCATCGTCTGAATGATCATGAGATTGGGGGTAAGAAAAGACTGCGCGGACATATTTTACCACATTGTGCTTGATGATATGATGTGCATTTTTCCTAGGAAGATATTTAAGGTATAATAATCAAAGAGGTTAAATGAAATTTACTCTTTTAACTTTTTCTGAAATTAATATTACTTCATCGCTTGACTACTTACGTAGGTGTCGACTGCCATGCTTGATTCTCATCATGATATGAAAAAATAATTGTACAATAAATCAAAATTGAAATGTTTAAATTCTATGCTGATTTCCAAATTTGCAGTAAGCAGTCCAAATCCTAAATTTCCTTATCCACTGAGAAAAGACTTCAACCAGTGGATAAAATTATTACTTGGTAGAACTCATAAAACCATCTTTTAATAACAACAAAAAACACAAATAATACTTTGATAGTCATTCTTCATTCATCATCAACATACACAGTCTCTTGTGTGAACAAGCCACCAAATACCTTCCTCACTTCAGTCTTCGCCTCTGTTTGTTTGGATTTAGGCTTTGCCTCCTGCTTTGGTTTCGGAGTTGCAACTTTCTTAGCAACTGCTTTCAGCGGAGGCAGTGTCTTAGCCTTGGCCTGTCCCCTTACAGTAGCAATCTGAACTTTTGGTGTCTCCATGGATTTTGAAACTGTGTCTGCAAGTTGTGAGCTAAACTTATCCCAAGAAAGCCCTGAGCCAAAGTCTTTTGCTTTGCTTACGAGGCCATCAAATGAGGCCCCTGCAGCCTCAGCCTTTACTTGAGCTTCTTCTGCCAAACTTGAGGCTTGAGCTTCTTGTTCGGATAGCTTCTTTACTTCTTCTTCAAGTAACCTTGCTGCCTCGGCTGCTTTGCGAGATCTCTCAGCAGCTATTATTGCCTCTTCTTCTGCCTTTGCCTTTGCAATCGCTTCTGCATAAGCTTTCCTTCTTCCATCCTCAGGGATTGTACTAAAGGCAAATAAAATATGCACAAAAGTTAAGAGCATTAATTTCAATCAAACTAAACAGCTAGCTAACAAGGATAAAGAGACAATTCTATATATAGATTCATAACTTTGGTTGTACCTGAAAAGTTGATCTACAGGCCTCAAGGGTGCTGATGGATCAGTATATACCTCCACAACCTGGAGTCACAAATAAACATCCAATTCATAGTTAAGCCAACCGCAAAAACAAGATATTGGAAACCGGAAAATACATGAAGCTTTCGACTTCCCACGAAAAAGTAAAAATACCCAATACACTAGGGCGGTCAAATTGTTGATCACATCTTTGGCCAAGGCGAAACCCCCCGGATTTCATATCGGTTATAAATTGTCAAATCCGATCATAAAATGTAGTAGAAAGCGGTCCATTTTTTTATGGGCAAAAACTTTGAACTTAGCAGGAGCAAGAACGATGTACCTTATTTTCTGCCACAGAAGTGTTTGAGAAAACATCTGCCACCAGGGAAGCAATCTGAGACTTGGCTACCTAATAGTGTAATGTTGAATATCATCAGCAAACACTGAAACTTCAATGACCAAAAATAGGAAAGTAAAATGAAGAGAATGAAAGCATTACATATTACTGCATACATTACATTACTTTGTAGTCGTTAGCACCTCCGTTTCCTTCAGCTGACACAACAACATTATACGAGCTCTCGGGCGAAAAATCATCCGTCAAACTTGTCTTTATGAAAGTGTAGCTAACGTCTGTTTGAATGACTTTTTGCAACAATTCAGTGATGCTCAACGGCTGAGATCGCGAGAAGATGTTGCTAAAGAATGAAGATATGCCATCTACTACATTGTAAGTCGATGCACCTGCTAAGTTACCATCATAGACGATGGCCACATGACCGACACCGGCGAGCTGAGCAGCTTGGATTACTTGTAAGGCGTCTGATGGTGTGACTTCAGTCGTTGGACCATTCTCGAAGGGGCCAATTGTGACAACAACTTTGCTGGCATTCCCGATGGCTTTGGCGATAGTCTCAGCATCTTCGAAGGTAGACCCCACAGCATTGAGGCGTTTTGATTCCTCATTTGATAGGATCTACAGTGTTGAGGGAAATTGGAGTTGAAGTATAAGGCTTTGTGCTGCAAAACGATCATGTAATAGGACGTACCCGTTTTGGATAATTTTTCTATGACAGTGTACTTAAAAAATCAATCTTACTAGTTGCATGAGGTTACATAATACAGTAAATCATCACAGTTTCCCAAAGAAAAAACCTCTTAATAAGTGAACAAATTGTGGGGAAGGTTACTTGTATCACATATACTTGCTATATCGTTAATATGTATCTTGTGGTAATTGACACTTATTTTTACTAGGTGGAAAGAGTGGGAATGGTTGCAATACAGTCGATTAGTATGATGCAAATTGGGGTAATTTCCTTATTTCTTCATGTTTGATTCGATTTTCATTTTCTTCTATGCAGAAAGTAGGCTAATCCCACCATCAATATTCCTTACCAGATTCACATTGTTCATTAGTTTGGTTTGAGAAGCTAACCTTGTATTTAGAAGCAACAAGAGCCAATTCTTGGGCATCACCCAGTTCAGGCACACCAGCCCTCACTCTAAAACCTTCACGCAGAAGGGTCTGTGCTATTCGAACCCCAGCCTGCCCTGTTGCACCAGCAACAAACACAGTCCCAGGGTCCTTGCTTCTGGAGGTCCCAAATGAAAAAGAAGGCCTACTCGCAACGGGGATCAAAGACTTGACATCGGGTAATTTCCCGAAATTAAACCTGAATGGACTTGAATTGGAGTCATCGGCTTCGCCTTCGCCGGAGGACGATGAACCAACATCCCCTGATGACTTGCCAAGCCGAAATGTAGAGAAGGGTCCAGCCTTCTTGGCAAAGACGGTGAACCTTCGGGGGTTCCTGAGAGTGGTTGTTGCTCTTGAATTGGGTGAGGAAGTTAGAACGAATGAATTGGAAGTGAGAGTTGCAGCCATTGAAACTGCCCGCTCAGAATTTCTCTCCCTTCACAACTCAGTTTTTGTGCATATTCATGAATCATGACTGCTGTACTTCTCGACTGGGTAAGTGGCATTCTGGATGGGAAGGTATGGGAGCAGGCAAATGAAATGGTGCCACGTGGCACACTCTATCCGCTGCGGATAAATTGGACACCAGAGAAATTTAATGGGGCCGTTGAACCACCAGAAAATGACGTACGAAGATATTTGAGCATTACCAAAATCATATATGCTCTAGTTCAACAAAATTTTATCCACTCATGCAGCCACAGAAATAATCCGATAGGCATGGCCCATATTGGCTCCTGTCAATAATATTGCCAAGCAAACCGAAGCACACACCATGCCACGGTTTGAAATTTCTAAACATGGACACAGTAAATAGTAAAAACGAGTAAAATCCACACTCTATTTTATAATCCACACTTTTATTTTTTAGTTTATTAACATCACATGTTTTACAATCCACGTTATAAAAAAACAATTAAAAATACTAAGGAAAAAAAACATAATGTGCATTGTAAATTAAGGAGTGAATTTCATAACTGCCCCTACTAAATAGTGCATACAAAACCTCACTAGATATATAGCAATATTGGCAAAACTTGGAAACAAAGCACAAAAAATTGCAGACAACCATAGTAAATCTCAGGCTCATGGCACGTCAGGAAAACGATCGTATTCAAATGCAAGCACATGGATCCCGGGAGAATTTATAAACAAGGCAAAATGAAAGCCAGTCTTCACTTTCATCTCTGATGGAAAGTAAAGGTCCCCAGGCTGAATGGCGGATACAAATGAGCCAGATTATCAGCGAGCCTTGAAAGGCATGGCTGTGTAAGATTCAGGAAACTCTTTAACAATTCCAAACAAAAAGAGGGGGCGAAACCAGCCCATGCCAAGCAATTTCATGCTGATGTAACTAAAAATGTATCACTAATGTTATTCCTATTGAAACTAATTGTGAGAACCTGCTATTAAGAGGAGAGATAGCATTCTCGTCACACAACATAACTCGTGTTTGTCACTGAGAAGTTTCCAAAGATAGCCAAAACATAACCAGGAAGGAAATATAGAAGAACGAGAATTTGAAGTTATACAAGAGATTGCACATCACAACGTGTAGAAGTAAGCTTTGCTAGAGCAAACCCATCTAATGAAGGAAGATGAAGGAAAAACAGGTGAGGATAGGAGTAATTTATGATGCCAAATTTTTTTTTTGAATTAGGAGTAACATAAAATACAAAATCTAAAGTCTAAACACACCAAATATAGCAGGCAAAATAAAGAATAGATCAACCCTCCTTCTCACTGAGATCTGAAACAAGAAATAGATCGGTCCTCGAGTCAACAAAACAGGAAGCTGTTGCCTATCTAAATTCAATTTCTCTGCCCATCTCTTCATTGAGAAATTGATCGAGGAACCAGCATCAAAGTCAGCAAGCCTAACTTGCATACTTTAGCCATGTCAAACAGATTATGATCATGTTTCACATCTTTAACAAAACTCTCAGAGAATCATTTGCTACATGCAAATGCCTAAGCATATGCAGAAACATCCAGCCTACATTCAGAGGAAGAATTACTATCACTAGCAGCCTAAACTTACTAACCTTAAAGTTAAGGCATGTAGAGCACACAAGTTTTTATCTAAAACCGGGTGATAACTTCTCAAATTGGATGTAATTTTCAAGTATGGAAAATGAAAAGAAATACATTGCAAGCTTATTCATGCAAGGTACACCATCTACATCTAAACAGTAGATTGAAATCAAAATATTCATCAATACTGCAAGAGGATGAAGTAAATAAGGTTATAAATGATCCAACCAACAAACTCTCTCTATCAAAGTTGAATGCTTCACAAAAGATGTGGAGCCCGGTAAGAAAGCAAGCTCCATCGTCACACAGCATTAATATTTCATATACATACATGATATACTATCCATGTTAACCTTACAGCTGATATCAACATCAGGACCAGAAAAATCCATGAACCAATCACCATGGAGAATTTTAGAAAATTAAGTCCCAGGAAGAACTCTCAAGCTGCCAACCTTAAAATTTAAACAAAAATAAAGTAAGAAAGCAGCAACAAAATACAGATTGAGAGAGACAGAAAGACAGAGACAGAGACAGAGACATAGACATAGACATAGACATAGACATAGACATAGACAGAGACATGGGGAAAGGATCCACCTAGGACACTGAGTTGTTCCGCTAAAAGAGCCTGTAAAAGCATAGAAGACTTTACCTGAATCAATGGTCAAAATGCGAATCTGCACATGATCTGCTCAAGTAGTTGACATAAATTTCATCTATCAATTAACCAGAAAGCTAAATTTAGTTAATCCGCATCAATGAAACACACGAGACCTTTAGGTTCTTTTTGGTGTAAGAAACAAAGAATATGAGCCATTCATAAAGAATGTCTACCTAATCAATTTAAACTAAAGCCCAATTCAGAAACCCCAATCCGACAACCATAGATTGATATATATAAAGGCAAATTAAGAGCTTCACACCCATGTGATCAATGAAACAACAAATCAAATTCACAGATTATTACCAGAAAATCTAGGAGCAAGGTCTGCTTAAAGTTGAACTCAAGAGAATAGCTCAGGAAATCCTCATTTATCCACTTAAGCTGCCAGCAGTAAACACAGACTACATCAAACAGTAACCAAAACATAGAAACACTATTCATAGAAAATATATTCCTAACAAATCTGAAATGTTCCTACTTGATAAGATTAAAAAGATTAAATGACATCAGCATATTTAAACAAAGTAACAAATTTATTGACTGATGCCCTTTTTTGCTTTGAGTGATTCGAGAGCCTTCTTGCGCAATTCAATCTCAAGTTTCTTCTTAACAGCCTCTTCTTCATTGTCACTTGAATGAAACCCCCTTCCGGTGACATGTTCACCATCTGAACCAGAAGCATCACTGGAGTTCTTCACTTTCTGCTTCTCTGCACGACGTTCTTCCCTTCTGCGTCGTCGCTCCTCACGTCTTCGGCGCTTCTTCTCCTTCCGCAACCTCTTTTCCTCTTTCCTCCTCCTTTTAGCCTCCTTTCTGTCCTCAATTGCAGAATCATAACTGTAATCATCATCTGAAGTCACTTCTTGCCTCTCTGATCTCTTATTCTTTCTCTTTTCCTTGTCTTCGCTTCTGCCTTTGTCACTGTCCTCAGAACCAGAATCCAAACCGCCACTCTGATTACTATGATCAATCATTTCAACAGATGAGCGTAAAGATCCAGGTTTACGATGTTCGCTGTCCTTGGTATTCTTTAAATAAGAGCGGTTCTTATCATCAGCTTTTTTACCTTCACCAGGATTTGATGCCCGTTGTGTCTCACCTGGCAGATAGTCTTTATAGACAATTGGTACATTTGACCCCCTCCCAGAGGATTTTCCACTGTCAGAAATGTTATAATATCAGACCCTCAAACTGTCTCATGCAAGTAATCATAATTCATAAATGTGATAATAAATCGTGTCACAGGCTATGTTTACCTCTTCATTTCCTGCTCTTTGTTTCTGCTTTCAGTATTATCCAAATAGCTTTTAGATTCAGTAAACCTTTGACCAGATGCTACTCTTTCAGGAGAGTACCCTTCCTTATTAGGAATCTTAGCAGGAGAAATTATCTGCTTACTGATCCGTGATGTGTCTCTTGATCTTCTCTCTAAGGACTTGGGTCTGTGACCCGCATCCTCCCTACAACAAAACATCCAGATTACTTGGGAACATTTTTAAAAGTATCAAATAAATTCAAACAAAATTTCAAAAGATGAAACTAGTATAATTTATTCCTTACTCTTCTTCACTTTCTTTGGGACTGTCACGACGAAGTTTTTGTTCTCTTGGTTTCCTTGAAGGACTTGAGCTACCATAACGAGCAATTTGCTCCCTTGGTCGTTTCACAGGACTTTCATATGGACTGGACAATCTTTTAGAGGCAAAAAAAAAAAAAAATAGTAAGCATAGACTAAAATAACAAAATCATCAGAAGACCAACAAATAATATTATATGAAAGAGTAATGCAGCAAAGATGAATACCTCCTCTTTTCCCTCACACTCCTTGCAACTGGTGGAGATTCTGACATTGGAGGAGACTTCTCTGGTGATGGTGACAAAGCTGCAACTCTTTTGCAATAATCATTTCCATTCTTCGATTCCCTCTGCAGTGACCCCTCAGAACCAGAAGATTGTTGTGGCGCTGGAGACAGGTTCTCAATGGACCTGTAAATGATTATTTATATTAGGAATTATAATATTGTCCAAAAGTCTTACTTAAAATAAACAAATAAAACAATCTAGATAAGTTGCTGAGAACTAAATGCCTCCGCAACAGGGACGCTGCACGGAGAGCTTGTCATATAACATGTCACTTGCACAATCTCCTTTTTTCATGCAGCCAAATACATTAAAAACCGACTGGAGAAGAAAAATGAAGAAAAGTCTAACAGCTAATACAAAATCAAGTGAAAAAATAAACCTTGTTCTTTCTTGGTGGGATTGCAGGGGAGATCTCTGCTGCTTTGTTGTTCTCCTGATTGGTGAAGGGGAATCACGCCGAATAGGAGATGAAGAACTTCGATCAGAAGGCGAAGGAGACCTACGTCGAAGAGGTGGGGACCTTCTGCCACCACGAACTGGTGACCTCCGTTGCACTGGAGATGCATACCTGTTCCGTGGAGATCTTCGATATGATGATCGAACAGGAGAGGGTGATCTGCGACGTGCGGGTGAGGGGGACCTGCGACGCCGTACAAGAGGTGACGTCCGTCGCCGCAGAGGGGAGGGTGATCTGCGACGCCGGATAGGTGATGGTGATCTGCGATTACGAATAGGTGAGGGTAATCTGCGGCGGCGGGGAGGTGAGGGTGATCTTCGGCGCCGATAGGGTGATCTACGGCCTCGAAAAGGTGAGGGTGATCTGCGGCTTCGGAAAGGAGGAGGTGACCTGCGGCGTCCAGGAGATCGTGACCTACGATGATAGGGAGAACGAGCTCGACGCACTAGAGGAGAGCGCGATCTGCGTGGTGATTTTGATCTTGATCCTCGCCTGGAATAAGGTGATCTTCCTTTTGGGGAGAGTGATCCCTCAGGTGAACGCCTCCTAGGCGTAATCGGTCGTCTTTGTGGAGAGCGATAACCCCTTCCCCTTTCAGAAGAAATGGACCGTCCTCGTGCTTTTGGTGAAATGGATACACTTCTTGACCTGTCTCGTTCACCAAACCTGTATAATTATAGTGAGACTCAACAATTTAGGATCCGAACTCAAATGATTGGTGTATAGAAAAGAAACTCATTATAAATGCATCTTGTTAAGTCTTCACTTAACAAACCGACTCCTTTTCCAAAAGAACATTTATGATAATAAAATAAAGTGAATCAAAAAATCAAGTGTAATTTTTCATCTAACGAGTAACAAAGCATGCTCAGCATTACTTCAGGTACCACTAAAATATGACTACCCAGAAGCTGGACCTAAAATAGAGAATGAAACTGAGCAGTATATTTAAGATTTAAGGCACCAAAGGGTTCAAGATTGTACCGAGGGGACAAAGATGAATCTGAATCTGCTGAATCTGGAGATCTAGAAACCCTGCGGAAGGTTGAACATTAAACATTTAGGGAAAAAATATCACATGTAAAATAATAAAAGAAAAGGCTATAGAACTTTCACACCTTCTGGTGTATAAATTTAAAATAGAACCTTCTGGTGTACAAATTTAAAATATACTTGTGGCTACACTATCTCAATATGAATGACATCCCACAAATACCAACAGAGTGTTAACACAGATAGACTGCAGACTTGCAGTAATACTACTGAATTGTACAACAAATTCCAATGGCTTACTTTGTACTTGGCTTCACACCATTCCTCTTGCCATTCCCTCTTTCATCATCAGGACGATCACTTGAAGCCCTTGGTGACACACGATTTGAGTTTGGCTCCAAAGCAGCATTGCTTGATTTCTTATCAACCCCTCCTTCCTACAGTAGTTTGAGGAAAAGGCATGAACCCAAATAATTGCAGAAGCTAGCTGAATGCATGAAAACACAAACGGAAGTTAAAACCAAAAACCCTGGTCTAGAGAATGCAACTCCAGCATGAATAAAATGCTATTACCATCTTCTTCGATCTCTCTAGTTCAAGCGTCTCCGTATCTTTCTTCCTCTGAGTTTCAATTGCGTCTGCCTCCTCCTGGAGATCCATTGCACAACTTCTTTAATAAAGCTGTATTATCTCAACAGACTAGGACCACAATGCAACAACAATAAATACTGACCTTCTTTTTTCGTGCTTCCTCTTGTTTGGCATCCAAGAACTGTTGAGGGACACCACTGGCATTGTTTTGCGCACTGAGAAGAAGCGTCCAAAGCTCTCTCATAAACTTCACCGTATTTTTCTCCATAAATCCAGTCAGTGAAATTTGAATCTCCTTTCCATTCACTTCCTGCAAATTGAAAAAAGCCATGTACCATTCATAAAAATATATATTAACAACACAAATCATTCATGGCCCTCATACCAAGAAATCTTAACAATATATATAATCATCAAAAATAAGCTTTAGTTTAGCTGACAACTGAGTGACGCTTAGATAAGTCACTAACACATGTATATAGAACGAGCAGATCAAATTTGTCCACTCAAAACAAAACAGAAATATTTGTAAGAAGAAGTCATGAACAAAAAAGGATTCAGATTATGCATCACACTACCTTCACATCCAAAAGACCATAAATGAAGTTGATAAGAACTTCATCTTCGAACCCAAGAAGCTCGGTTACCCTATTAGCAATCCATGGACGGAGCACATCCATATTCACCTTCCTCATGTCCACCTAAAACACATAATTCATACACAATTAATCACACTAACTGCCCATACCCCAATTCTCACCCATTAATTAACATACAAGGCGACAAATCTAAACTAAAATTGGAGAACAAATAGGGATCGAAAACGAACCAAATGTTCCAATTCAGGTGCAAATTTCTGCGATTTCAGCAGCTTGGCTTGCTTATTAGAAAACCTCGTGTCCTGATCAGCCGAAGTACCCTGATGAACACAATTCATAAGAAAACATCACCTACCTAATCAGATACTAAATCAAACGAAATTAAGAATTTCGGAGAAGATCTGAGTAACAACAGATATTAAATCCAATAAAAAAACAAGGAATCAAAAGCAATTCAGAATTATCAAACAAACTAACCCTAAAAAACCCGCCCGACATGATTTCGGATTTGCGATGAAAGCTGAGATTGATTTCGGCGATCAATAAGAAGAAGAAGGTTTGAGACGATTGAGAGAACACCGAGGCGTGTAGTTTTGAATTTCAGAGCATGTATGAGGGCATTGGGTGTAGTTATTGGGTTACCGTGAAGCTTTGAAGAGACTCAAAAGAGGGTCGAATCTGAAGTTGTGGCTCAAATCCAGACCTGATTAGCATGAGTATCCAGTACACCCTCTCACAAAGCCTGCGACTCTGAAACTGTGCGTGCCTACTTTATTGCTATTCGGCTAGCCCCTGCCCTAATTGTGAGACAGGAATTACGACTTTACCCCTGACCTGTAATTTACTCGAAATATCTGGTTTTTTTTTTTTTTAAATAACTAAATTTCTGTCTTTTTTGAAACGAAATATCTGTCTTTTAAACGCATAGATATTTTTTTTATTTTCTTTGAAGAAAAGAATTTGGAGGATAGTATTCTTTAAAAAAAAAAAAAAATCTTAGTCCACCTCACCCTTGCATATATTAGTGAGAACCGAATCCATGACTTTTACAGTATTAAAATTATAACTTATCAACATGTCACAGCTCACGGACAAAATAGAGAATAGTCCGTAAACAAATGAAATAAAAAAATTTATAATAATTTTGTTCTTTATGAAAAAGATAATATATTAATGGTATTAGATGTGATAACTTAATATAGCGTAAGATAAATAAACATTACAAGCACACATGAGTTGAAGTTTATTCAAAGCTTAGTATTGAACTATTGATTGTGTCAGTAACTATTGTAAAGTTTTGTGGTGTCTTCTTAAAATACTATCAGAGATATTAAGCACTTAGCAAGACTATTTGAAGTAATTTTCTTGTCCTTCATTCCCCAATTAAAGCAATTCCAGCAGCTTCTCCATATTTTGATTTTTTTTTATTTTAGAGAAAAACGAGCCTCTTTCGCTCTAACAGATTTCTTATAATTGTCTATATTTTAGAGATAATGAGGAAAGAGAAAACCAAATTTCCTAAATTTACAGCAAATCTCTGAAATTTAAGGAATAATTATGGAGATCTGTAAAATAAGGAATCTGTTGGAGTTGAAGAAAAAAAAAACTAAAGCTTTGACTTTTACTTCCCTATATGCATTATAGGGAAACTATTATAGTTGCTCTTACCAATTTTAGTCTAGACACCGTTGCTTTCTTGGGTCATAATCTTCAAGCATCTAGAGTTTGCCAACATGGCCTATCTCAATCGACTTCTTCAGTGTATAATTTTGATAGTTTGATGTTGCTATCAAGACTTTATATTGTAATCTCTCTTTCTTGATATAAAAATAAATAAAATTTAAATAAAATCTTGAACTCACAATATGGTGATTTTGTCATCGATTCAAGTTTCCACATAATATAAACTAAAATAGCATCTCCTTTCGATTTAGGTTCAAATTCAACAATTTGACTATTCAAGTCAGCCATACTATTAAGACAAACTTGAAAGGTAGAAGTACAAATCCCTGTACTCTAATATGAATGGTTTGATTCATAACACGGGCATATCGAGGGGAATCAATGGATTGGGCTAAAGCCTATAGGCAAGCGCGGATCTACAGACATAGTGGGGAGGACTCAAGCCCACCCGATATTTCTAATATAAATGACTGAGTATGTGTAATATGTACATATGTAAGGACTTGCAGATTTGGTTTAGTGTTTTATCTAATACCAAGCCCGCCTAAGTTCGAATCACATTAATAGCAATCCCACAAATTTTTTTAATTTCCACTATGCATACTCGGCTCGAAGTTGGAGGCCCAATAAACTTAATATTTTCTTGATTTCTTCTAAGGGCACGTTTACTTACTTAGAAGGAAATGGAATGATTACGGGGTAAAAACATTTATACGTTTACTAACACATAAATGAATGATTCCTGGTAAAAGAATTCATGAGTTTCCTAACACATGAAGGAATCAGAATGGATGTAGGTCCCACCTCCTTATCAGGAATCGATTCCTGAATACTCAGGAATTCGATTACGAAGGGGGGGAGACGGGGTTTATGAATCATTCATCCGGAATCAATACCAATTCCTTTCTTCTCTCATTCCACTTGTCTCCGATTCATGATTATTTTTCATTCCAAGTAAGTAAACGTGCCATAAATGTTTTGCTTTTCTTTCTCCCAATGCATATGGCTCAAAGTTGGACACTCAATCTCCCTTGTGTGTGGCTTTGGATCTATTTGGTCTTTAAGGCCTCCATTGTGTGTGAATTTGGATCTATTTGGTATTTAGATTTGTATTTTTTGTTTTATCTTTTGGCTTACATTCTTTTGTAGATGCTAGGATTTTTTTTTCTTGTTAAAGTTATTTTCCCAATCACACTGTTATTTTATTTAGTAAAAAATGATTCTAAAAAATTTCTTTTCAGTAATTGATTAATTAGTAGTTTTAGATGGGTTTTTATTTTTTGCATCTCAATAAAATATATATCTAACATATTTTAGTTAAATACTGATACTGTACTAAATTTTCCTATCACTTCAATTAAAAAAAAATATTTCAAGCCCACCCTGATTTTGAATCCTGGATCCGCCACTGCCTATAGGGACACCCTTTACTCAAATTAAACCATGTGGATATCGTAATATCACACTCAAACTAAGATTTACAAGGTAGTCTTCTTTGCTGCTGTAAGCGATGATACTTTTCCTTCAAGAGATATCTTAGGTTTCAACTCAAAGAAGTTTTTGACCGGAAGACCCCTCTTCCCCTCTTCTTCGTATATGAGAATTCAGTCGAGATTGATATGGCTTCAAGGTACCTGCTACGATTTTAAGGGTTTGACCTACATTATATAGATGGTTCAATATACATTATAGATGTGATTATTGCCATTCCAACCTCCCATTTTCGCGAAGGGAATGTTGGGTGATATACATACCTTTTTGCAAGTTAAGGATGGTTGATGATCAGTTGAACAATGGGAGACCAAAATATATGTTATAATGGGTATGCGCGAGGCTCACCCACTGAAACAAAAGAGGGATCCAACCCTCCAAGAGGTAAACATATGCATGTATCAAGCTTGAGGAGCATGCTTAAAACTCATAATTTGGTGTGTGATACTTAGGGGGCATATCCCTCTGCCTCGTGCCTTAGGCATTGACCAATCTTGCATATCCCGTTAAATTCCAACTTAGGAAAAACTGAATCAGAGAGAATTACATGTTATATAATGGGAGGGTCGATCTACATCCAAGATGAGGTGAACACGAATGATCTCTTATTTGAGGCAGTGCCAATCAATGTTGACGTAGCACTCAAAGAACGAACCATTCGTCGTGATGTCCTTAGTTTGGTTGCCCTAAACTATTGATCTAAACCCCATAGCAAGAAGATTAGGGGTCCAACATTTATCACCCATCCACTGTAATGCCTCTGCATTATGGAAATCCATATCAAATTGTATTTCTCTCCAATGAATTTGAGTACATTATTATTGTTATTTTTCATATTTTTTTTTCAATTTTATTGTTAATTTACGTAATTTTTAAGATAAAATATCAAAACCAACTTGCAACAAAACAAAAAAAAAAACCACACTATTTTTTTGGACAAAAAAAAAAAACCACAATTTGATGGAAGAAAATCAGCTCAAGTAACTTCTCATTCAGCTATAAGTTTCCCCCACTGTCCAAACAATCATGGAAGAAGTGAAGAACAAAAATCTACGCCTAGTACAAAATCCACATATAAAATCCGTCAGAATCATGCAGACTTCGCCACGTGGCACCACCAAAAAAGAAATATAAATATACTTTTTACCCACCGCCCAACCCACTCATATAATCGGATGCAAACCTATTTATATTCCACTCTTTATTCTGCACTTCTCGTCCGCCCTTCTCTAGTTCTCTCTCTCTCTCTCTGCGCTCCCATCCTCCGCCCTTCTCTTTCTCTCTCTCTTCTCTCTTCTCTCACTCTCACACACCCCCCACACCCAAACCCTAACTCTAATCGATTGGCTGGGCTCGATTTTACCTCTCAATTTTCCGGTCAAATCTCCGATTCGGTTACCTTGTTCTTGACGAGGGAATCTGGAGGCGGACGGGGGCTGAGGATCGGAGAATGGCGACGACGAGCGCTGTCTACATCAGTGTCATCGAGGACGTCATCAACAAGGTCAAAGAAGAGTTCGTCAATAGCGCCGGAGAAGACGTTCTCAAGGAGCTTCAAGGAGTAATTTCAATTTCCCTTGTCTTCATTTTTCTCATCATTTCTGTCTTGATTGTTCGAGTTTTTGGTATCGGAATCGGAAATTCTGTAGGTTAATTAATTGTGTCTGTAGATTTGGGGTTATATGATGGACTGGTTATTAGAGGCTCGATCTGGTTAATTTCTAGGGTTTTGGATTTTAAGGGGATTAATTGCTTTTATTGCAACGCTGTAAGTATGGTTTAGTTGATGTTTGTTCAAATTTTGGGCAGACTTGGGAGGCGAAGATGATGCAAGCTGGTGTTGTAAATGCTCCGATTGAGAGGTCTGCGGCTGCAAAGCCCACACCTGGAGTTACTCCAGTTCATGATCTCAACGTACCGTATGAGGGGACTGAGGAGTATGAAACTCCTACTGCTGATTTACTCTTCCCTCCAGTGAGTTCTTTTTCGTGTGATTTTCTGTATTTGCGATGAAAATCTCTGCCTGGTTTGTCACATCATGTTGATTTTGTGGGTGCTTTGGAATGTCAGACCCCGTTACAAACTCCAATGCCACAAACTCCTATTCCAACTCCCATCCCACAAACTCCAATTCAAACACCAGGAACTGCAGAGAATTATAATATTCCTACTGGAGCTAGTGACGATTCTGGTGGCAGCAACGCAGGTGGAAATACAGAGTTGAAACCGGGAAGACCTAGCCCATACATGGTAAACACTTCATTATGCGTGTTTAAGTTGTATGCATGGATGAAATAAAAATCCATAGAATAAGCCACTCCACTGATATTGGGTGGAATGATAGTAAATATGTCATTGAGAATGGATTACTGTTAATCATCAAGACTCAAGAAATTTTCTACGGAGTATCTTTGGTATGAAAACTTTTAAGAATAAAATCTCACTATATAATGTACGTTTGGAATATCTGCCATGTTCTGCATACTAGAATTCAAATTTCAATGACATGTGCCAGGGAGTGAGAGTAGCACAGACTGGATTCATCCTAGATTGTAGGAGTTTATGAAACATACTTGTTCAATTCATGCAATATTAATTTGCATAAAATTTCAATTTCTTAAAAATTGCCGCAAAATTCCCTAAAATAGGCCTATAGGATTTTTACACGTATATTTTCGTAATATGAATGCTGATGTTTCCCCAAATATGAATACTGATATTTCTGTAAATATGACTACCAATTTGAATGATATTCCATGGATATCAATAATTTTATTAGTGCTATATAAATGCAAAGGTGAAGAGGACATTGCGTATATAGTTACCATAAAAGTAGATTTAAATTTAGTTCTTTGGGTTGTTTGATAAGTATAAGAAAACCTAACTATTCTTTGTTTTGCCTGCAGCAACCTCCTTCTCCGTGGATGACTCAGCGGCCCCCACTTGATGTTAATATTGGTATGTTGAATACTATTTAGGATATAGTTTTTTCCCTCCTTGGTTTGGTATTGATTCACAATTTATTTGTGTAGCTTACGTGGAAGGGCGGGATGAGGTGGACAGAGGAACCTCTCATCAACCCCCGACACAGGTAATGCTGTTAATAACTACTACATTGAAATTGCAGAAAGAAAAACTGGGTATGAAGAAAAACTCATGATTAAACATCTTCTGAATGGATTTGGTTTGTATACCTTCTTTTTTATTGCTTCTTTTACTTCATCCCTGTCAAGGACACGCAATCTGTTTTATGATGATATAATTTTGTTACTAGTATAGCTAACTAATGAAATTATGTTGGAGAAATTTCAGGACTTTTTCACAATGTCTGCTGGAAAGCGAAAACGTGAAGAAATCCCCCCACAATATCAAGCTAGTGGGTTTATACCCCAGCAAGATGGAGCCGGAGATGCTATACCTGAACTTTTTGAGATTGAGGTTTGTTCCTTTTGTTCTTTTTTATGGCCCAAGTGCCATACTTCATCAAGTTTTAAGTGGAAAGATGAAAGGTGGAAAGATCAGAGATATACTTATGGGAATGTGCTGAAAGATGGATAGATTTAAAGTCAGTGCGTCCTTTAAGGCATATTTGTTAAGCAGTTAGGGAAGGAGTGTTCCTTCAGTACAATACATCTTAACTGGTCTGGAGCTCTGTACAGAGTGTTTTGTTTGCTTCATTTGGTTTGGTCCAAAGAGTCTTGTACTGATTGTATCTTGTTTTCTTCTCTCCATAACATTCTTAGAGTGAAGTATTGTTTCTGCTCATATAGGCCTTCTTTTTTTGGCATCTTTTGGCTGTTGCCATATGCCAACCCTCATTGGTGGTGGACCAGTTGTTTTCTCCGATGTTAAGTATATGTGTGTTTTGTTTGTACTAATTAATTGGAAGTGGGGCAGTTCTTTCTATAACCTGCTTAGGATGTACTAGGAGTTTATAGTTTCTGCTCATGTTGGCCTTTGTTTATTGGTACCTTTGTAGAAAGCTCTCCATTAATTGGAAGCGGACCAGTTGTTTTCTTTGATGTTAACTTTTTGTACTTTTTTTTCTTCTCTACTAGTTCAAGCAGTAAGCTTGCTGATCTCTTCTAGACCAGCATGAGTCATGGATATGCCACATTATCTTTATTGATTTCAGACAAATCTCTGAATCACATTATGTAACTGATCTTTCAGATTTGTGGAGGGAGCACTTCTATTGGTGGTGGTGGGCGTGCGTATGGTAAGATGTCTGCTTGTGCACCCAAGATTCCTCAACTCGATGGGCCCATCCCTGATCCCTACGAAGAGCTTTCTACTCCCAATGTAAAGACAGTTCTTAAAATTCTGCATGTAGCGCATAATTATGCTTCTTTTTATTGTGCGTCAGCAATAATGCCTGGACTTGATGATGTCTGACACATACACATGTATATTGGTATTTACTTTGGGTAAATGAGGTTCAGAGTGGTATCAAATTTGTTAGGTTAAGCAGGTTGTTCAGATATTGAATTCTGACTTGTTAAAGCTTTTAGTTTTTGAACAATTATCTTGATGATCTAACTTCTTTGAAGTATGAACTCCGGATCTTTAAAGAACATACTTATCCTGCTAGGAATCTAAAGACTGACTGTTTCTGTCTCTCCTTTTCTCTCTCCCTAAAGTGAAAATATTTGTTGACCCACTAAATGATGCTTATACAGATATACAATTATCAAGGAGTTTTCAATGAAGACTACAACATTGCCAACACACACACGCTCCCAATGGTAATTGTGAATCATTGTGATACAGTTTTGAACATCATGATTATGTTAGAATATTTTCTACAAGGATAACTTTTGTTTGTTAAAATTTGTCTCTGCTTCGTCTCATATGATTTATTTATACTCCAGATGTACCAGTCAGCACTCCAGCTCCTGTTGTTCAGAATGATGTTGGAGATGATGATGAGGACGATGAGCCCCCATTGAATGAAAATGACGATGATGATCTGGATGATGTGGACCAAGGAGAGGAACTGAACACACAGCATTTGGTATTGGCTCAGTTTGACAAGGTCTCTCTCTCTCTCTCTCTCTGTCTCCCCCCCCCCCCCCCCCCCCAATGATATTTTCCTCTTCTGATGTATAATGGAAAATACTTAAATTTCTTTACATGTATCTGGTTTGTATTCTCAAATCAGATCACATCTG